>APFE030905826.1:753-16355 GCA_000404065.3 Pinus taeda | reverse complement strand
AAAAAAAAAAAAAAAAAGCGCCAAATGCAAAGACAAACAGAAAACCAGAAATGCAATGGTTAGTTTGTATCAACACTGTAAGGTGCGGTGTCAGATATTTGATGATCTCGCTGTGATGTACGATTTCATTTTCTATGATGAAAGATCTCCGTCGGGTTTATCGATCTCTATGATGCAACGATCAATTTTTCTTCGTTTTCTACCATCCTAAATATCCGTAGGGTTACTCGATCTTTGTGATGCAGCCATCGTTTAAGGTTAGGTATGTGGAATTGAAAGTTAAACGATTATTGATTTAAGTAATGCATTTTCCTCCATATATATAACATAAGAATTTAAACTAAATATTTATCAAAAATATCTATCAACTTGTGATTTAATAGAGTTTTGATCACTCAAGAGATATATCTCTCCATTTTGAATATTGTGTTTAATTAGTTATAAATTTATCTGTTTTAACACGGAAAGAAGATAATATCTAAATTTGAATGTAAAGGTGGAAGTTTACTCTTTACTAATTAATAATTATAGTTTTAATTGGTCAAGTTTTATTTGTATATAATCATGTAGTTTAAATGATTCAAGTTTTTAATTTTTATTTCTTATTTTTAAAATTATTTGTTCTTAAATACTAAGTTGAAATTTAAAAAAATTATTTGTTCCTAAATATTAATTTAAAATTTTAAAAAGTCTTTGGAATTATAGATTTAGTTATTAAAAGTGTAAATCAAATGTTCAAGAAAACTTTTAAAAAGTGTTTCAATTATAGATTTAGTTACTAAAAGTGTACATCAAATGTTGAAGAAATTTTTAATGCATATAAGCCATTTATATATTCAAAAATATTATTTCAATAATGGAAACTTTTAATCTCTAAACATTTAAATGATGTAAAATTAGAATTTCCAAACACAAAATGTTTGAAATATAATTATAGTTTAGTGTTTAATGTTTTTAAGTTTTAACTTTTCTTATGATTATTTTTTTAATGAGTTGTCTCAAAAAATAGGCCAAAAATTTAGAAGCATCAGTAGACTTCTTTATTTGAATTGTTGAAATCTGTTTTTTAAGGTGTTAAATTTATTTATCCATTTAAAAATATAATCTAGGTAGTGGAAAATTACAATCTTTGTTATTTTTGGGGATAAAAGTATCTTTTCATTAATTAAAGAAAGATGCATATAGGTTGAATTTCTAAAAGAGGACTAAAACCTAGGAGATGCTTGAAGCTAAAAAGATTCCTACCAAGAACAAACAATCAGAAAATAATCATAACAACATAGAAAAATCCTTGATCCATGCTTTCTTTTTTTCCTTCTTTCTCTGATCTAGGAGGATCTCGTTGGTTCATCGTCAAGTTCAGTTCATCATCAGGATTGTCTATTGTCATCAGTGATGTGTGGCTCAACGATGTGGTCATTACGTTTGATGTCACATAGTGACAAATTGTGTAAAGCGTTTGGGTAATATGATGTTTCAACTGGGGAGAACTTGTAATCAAACATTGTATTAAAACCACAGAACCTAAGCCTAAACTTATGCTAGAACACCTAAACCCTAAGTTCTAAGTCTATCGGACCTCACCACATTACAAAACTATAACACAAAACACCTAAACCCTAAGTTGTTAAGCTCTCGACCTATGTAATACATAAAACATTACAAAATGAGCAATGACAATCCTAAACCGCCAATCTGACCATGCGGGGTCCTAACCGTAGAAAATAGATGTGACCGAATGAGACCGTTAGGCTATGTAATCATGGCTTGGAGTTAACCGCAATGGGAAGTTAGCAATGACAGCAAGCATGTGAACAAGTTTTAGGTTATCGTGAGGATAGCAGTTGGGGGGAGTTGCATTAACTAGGTCAAGTTGTGACATGTGAGCAAGGTCTTCACCACACAGTAAGGTAACCATGGCAGTTACCGCGTCATTGCCGAAACCGTTGGAGGAATGCACTATTCACATAACATTGTCACCATCAACCAACCGGAACCACTGGGCGGATAAACATCCAGATGTCAAATAATGGTTAGAATGCCATGTTAACATGTGGGCGGTCAACCTCCTCTGCCTAGTTAGAAAGCCGTCAACGGGTTCATTTTATTATACAATTTAAAAATGGGTTTTGTTACAGATATGTTTAAAAAATTAATTTGAGGACCATGAACCTTATCCTAGGTGTCAGTTCATGACTAGACTGAGACCCAAAACAACCGCAAAATGCAACTTGTTCATCCCGAATTCAGCCTGAGGAGGTTTTAATGTTTTTGCAGGCTTTTAAAAAGGTAGTTTTCTCATTGAAGGAAATAGAGTGGTTTTGGAGCTTTGGTATGTAGATTCTAGAGGTTAGAGTTTGTTTTGTTTTCAGTGTAACAGGAGCATCGAGAGTCAGAATTGTGAACCATGACAGGCTTTGTAAAACTGGTTTAGAGAGCTTCCTTATGATAGTGATCAAAAGTTCCTGTGTGCACATTCAGTCTGGTCAATTTTCTATGTAATCGACCTCCTTGGTTTCAATCGTAATAAAGCAGTCTCCCATCTTGAAACCAGACTCAGAGATGTAGTCCATCAGGCACGAACTCCGTAATCAATTTTGTTGTCTGGGATCACTGTGTATTTGTTGTTTTCATTATTGTTTTTCATTTTATTTATGTTTTATCAACTATCGTAAAGTCTTTCTTCTCAAGCAATTCTCTCAGTTTCCGCACTTTTAGTTAACAATCAATTAATTAATGGCATAATCAATTCTACATCAGTTTTAACTTATGATCATTTCAGATGATATAATTTGGTATCAGAGTAGGTTGCATTTGTAGAATTTTCCATTGAATGTTAACTAGGTCAAAGTTGTAACATGGAGAAGGAATCCTTGAGCACATTGATCCAAATATTGGAAAGCAACGAGTTATTCATAATTCGACCATGACAAGATCTGGTGCAGGTGAAAATAATGAAACTAAGATGAGTGATGAATAGCTTCAGCAAGCATTCTTGACTATGCAGCAAATGTTGGGGGACTCTACGAAGACAAGAAGGTGAGAGACACAACTTCTTCTTCAAATACATCAAAGAAGGACAAAGGTAAAGGAAAGGTTGATAAACCTCCTTCACTTCCATCATCTCCATCATCCCCTTCTTCTTCTTCTTCTTCGACTACAGAATCGAAAACAAAAAAGAAACCAAAGAAAACCTCTCTTTTGAAACTTGATGTAAAATTTGAATTACCTATTTATGATGGTGAAATGAATCTTGAAAAGTTAGAAAATTGGATTAAGCAAATAAAAGTGTATAGTCGGATTCAGAACATCTCTAACAATAAAATAAAATTCAGTTAGCTACACTTAGAAATGGGGGAACAAATTTAATCTGGTGGGAAAGTAAAACTCAAATAGATGTAAAGAGAAAAGGAAAAATCATCTCTTCATGGTCTAAGTTTTTAAAGGCTCTTAGGAAACAATTCTATCCTTTGGAATACATGCAACAAGATGTTATTGATTAGTAGCATCTTAGGCAAGGTAAAGGGTAGAGTGTTCAGGAGTTTACTCAATAGTTCAGAAAGAAAGCATTAGCGCTTGGTATTTCATTGGATACACGTGAAACGTTATTACAATACATTGGAAGTTTACATTCATATTTGCAGCATACATATTTGAATAAAAATATAAATTTCATTGGCCCAGACAACTGAAATGAGCCTGCCTTAAACCAATCGCAATGTTATCACACTTTACAAGTCCTAATGAGTAACTCCCCATTTTGTCCTTTTTAAATGATGTGATGCGTTAAAAATATTGCAAATCACATTATCCCAATGTATATATCCCCCTAGAATAAAAACATTCTTAAACTTTAAAATCCTTAAGTATTGTTAACATAACTGCTCTATATCGGAGCTTACTCGCATCAAAAAATTTATAACGAGGATGATATAAAATCCTCGAGGACCTCTTTGATTGTGATTTGTGATAACCCTTCCAAACCTGATATAATAATTAACACAACCTATAATGAATCACAAATTAGCAAATGGCAGGCTCCTCCATTCACTTCTGATCTTCTCATTGCAATAAATCTCTTTATTAAAGTGCAACTTTAATAAGATCACAAGAATCAATAAAACAAAAGTAAATCCCATTAAAAAATAATACTAAGTCATTTCTTGGGCCCACACCACTACCACATCATTCCTCATGATTTCACAATCGCAAAAGGTGTTTGGTCATTTCCATTGTCCTTCGCTCCAAACCCCTGATTGTGATATTAAAATCATCACATCAAAAAATTGTGATACCCAAACCGTCGATATAACGGTATCGCAATTCCATATCAGCAAAACACATTGAGGGATGGTTACGATTACCATTTGAATTTTTTTTTACGATATGATCTATTAATGGAATAATAAACTATCATGTGAAGCCATGATTTTAGTGATTAAGGACTTCCATGTTAGAAAATTATAAATTACAGAGCAATGGAACACATAACATGTTGCAGAAATATACACACATAAAACACATAAAACAAGAGAGACATAGATATAAGTGGTTCACCCAAATTGGGCTATGTCCATTGAGAAACAGTTAGTCCTTCCTTTTATATTGTTCAACAAAATGAAGAGATACAACCTACAACAAATTTTCACAGAAAACATCCAAACAATTGGAAATCAAGGATAAAACACATAAAACAAGAGACACAGATATAAGTGGTTCATCCAAATTGGGCTACATCCATGGAGAAACAACCAATCCTTCCTTTTATATTATCCAGCAAAATGAAGAGATACAACCTACAACAGATTTTCACAAAAACCATCCAGACAATTGGAAATCAGGGATAAAACACATAAAGCACATAAAACAAGAGAGACACAGATATAAGTGGTTCAACCAAATTGGGTTACATCCATGGAGAAACAACCAATCCTTCCTTTTATATTATCCAGCAAAATGAAGAGATACAACCTACCACGAATTTTCATAGAAACCATCCAGACAATTGGAAATCAAGGATTCCAAAGAGAGCAAGAAGAAGGTTAATCTGAAGGGAAATAGATCAGTGAGAGTTCAGAAAGAAGGTGAAATACCTACTTGTACTCATTGTTAGAGGATCAAACATGATGAGTCCAAATGTTGGAAACTTCACCCAAAACTCAAACAAAAGAAGTTTTAGAAGAAGAAAGGTGCAAAGAAGGCCAATACAACAATCCAACAAGATTTGGGCTCCAACTTAGGTGATGAAACTAAAATAACCGTAATGGTTTCAACAGGTAAAACTTCTGATATTGGTTCAAGTTCTAACACTTCTATGCCTTCTTCAAACAAGAATCATCTAAATGAGCATAAAAGGGCTGAATTATTTCACATAGGGATAACTTCTAAGAACACAAAGATAGATACATTATTTGAGAGTGGATCACAGGCAAATTTTATAGCTGAAGGTTTAGTTAAGAAATTGGTTTTGGAGACACATAATCATCCAATACCATACCATCTAGGTTGGTTGAATAAAGAGACTCAGATTAATGCCACAAAGCAGTGTCGATTAAATTTTTCCACAACAAATCACTACATTGATGAAGTAGATTTAGATGTGATTCTAGTAAATATATGTGTAGTGTTAGGAAGTCCTTATCTCTATGATCGTGATGTAGTGTTTTATAGGAAAGAGCATAAATATCATCTTAAGAATGACGTGATTGAATTTATTGTCAGGGCGCATAAACTTAAAACACACTTGGATTTAGTTTTAGTTAATCAGATGAAGAGATTAATAAGTTCAAGTACAATATTTACTTATGGTTGTCAAATAACAACATAAGGATCGACGGGATGCTTTTTCAGGTTGTGAATCTCAGTTCAAAGATAGATTGGTTAAAGTGGTAGATTCTTTTCAAAACTTATTTAAGGAACCAAAAAATCTTCCTCATAAAACAGAAATACAACATGAAATATATTTAATGTCAGATGCCCCTCTTCCTAATATTGGAATTTATTGCCTATTAGTTATAGAGAATGAAGAAATAAAGAAACAAATACAAGAATTGGTTGAAAAAGGTTTTATTCGCCCTAATTCATCCCCATGTGGCTCACCCATAATTTTGGTTCCTAAGAAAGACGAGACATGGGGAATGTGTGTCGACTTCAAGGCCTTAAACAAGATAACAATCAAAAATAGGTATCCTCTTCCCAGGATAGATGATTTACTTGATAAACTGAAAAATGATGTCTATTTCACTAAGTTAGATTTAAGAAGTGGGTATCATCAAATCCACATAGCAGAAAATGACATCTGGAAGACTACATTCAAAACCATATAGGGACTATTTGAATGGTTGGTAATGCATTTTAGTTTATGTAATGCACCAACAACTTTCATGTGGGTTATGAATGATGTTTTCCACCCATACATTGATAAAATTTTCATAATCTACTTATATGACATTCTAATTTTCAGTTCGAGTATAGAAGAACATGTTAAGCATGTTAGGCAGGTTTTCAAAGTATTGAACAGAGAGAAGTTATACCTTAAACTTTCCAAATGTGAGTTTGGGAAAACTTCACTAAATTATCTTGGTTACATAGTTGGATGTGGAATTCTAAAAATAGATCCAGTTAAAATCAATGTGATTGTTCAGTGGCCAAGACCACAAAATGTGACTGAAGTTAGAAGTTTTTTAGGTGCAATTCAGTATTGGAGGAAATTTATTGCTCAATTTTCTTTGATTGCTTCACTGTTACATGCTTTAACAGGTTCTAAAGTTCCCTTTCAGTGTGGAGGTAAAAAACAAAAATATTTTGATACACTTAAGCAAAAAATAGTTACAACACCAATCTTAGCTTTACCAGATATTCAACAGTCATTTGAAATTGAAACAGATGCTAGTGGTTATGCAATGGGTGCAGTCTTACTTCAAAAAGGGAAACCAATTTGTTTTCATTTAGAAAATTTTTCTAAGGCAGTAATGAATTATCCGACATATGATAAAGAACTATTTTCTTTGGTTGAAAGTGTTAAGATGTGGAAACATTATTTAATGGGTAAGGAAATAGTGATTCACACAGATCATTAGCCGCTTCAGTAGATACAATCCCAAGCTAAGCTTCAACAATCTTTCCATTACAAATGGATGGGATTTCTTCAACAATTTCACTTAATAATTAAGTACAGGAAAGGTGTCACAAATAAAGTAGCTGATATGTTATCTAGACCATCTTTGAATGCTTCCATAGTTCTCCATAGTAGTTCTTTAAAGCATGAAAGTTATATCGAACAATATAGAACGGATGTTGATTTCAAAGATATTTATGAATCACTAACTCATGGTGCTCATGTAGAAGAAATCAATTATCATGTTCATGATAGGTTGTTATATCATTTGGGTAAGTGTTGCATACCACCGACAGAAAGAGTGCATGTTGTCTGGGAAGCACATTCTTCTCGCATTTCAAGACATTTTGGAGTAAGAAACACAATGGCACAAGTTAAAAGGTATTGTTATAGGCCTCATATGTATGAAACTGTTGCTAAATACATTAAAGGATGTGTGATGTGTTCGACCAATGAACCAGGCAATCGAAAGATTGGTTTATACATGCCACTTCCAATTCCTTTGCGACCATGGGATAGTATTTCCATGGATTTTGTTGGAGGACTTCCTATGTCAAGGAGAGGGCATGATTACCTATATGTTTTGGTCAACAGATTCAGCAAAATGTGTATTCTTGTTCCATGCAAAAAGCAAGTAACAGTTGAACAGACTGCAAAGATGTTCTTTGATCGGGTATGGGTTCATTTTGGGTTACCTACTTCTAATATTTTTGCTCGAGACACTCGTTTTGTAGGAGATTTTTGGTCCACTTTATGGGAACTCATGGACACAAAGCTGAAGAAGAGCACAACATTTCATCCACAAACCGACGGACAAACTGAAGTGGTGAACAAGACAATCATACATATTCTCTGAGGTTATTGCAGTAAACATCCTAAATTGTGGGATGGATCTTTATCTTATGTACATCATGCTTACAATTGAGCCTTACATTCATCCACTAATCAATTGCCGTTCGAAACATGTTTTGGGCATCTAGCAAAGTCACTAATGGATTTCATGTTTGGTGAAGAGGATAAAGTGGGTGAACATGATGATGTGAACAAAGTAGTTAAGTTCATTAAACGGATAGAACAGATACATGCAGCAGTGCAGGACTAGTTAGAGAAGAGTCAGGCCAAGTATAAGTTGTGCCATGACAAGCATTGAGTCGATCATCATTTCCAGGTCAGTGACCAGGTATGGTTGTATATCAATAAAGACTGATTGAAAGGAGAAGGTAAGAAACTGAAACCCATCAGGTATGACCCATTCAAGATTATGGAAAAGATTAGAAATAATGCTTTCTTATTAAATTTACCTCCTTACATGTGAATTTACTCAGTTGTAAATGTGGAAAATCTAAAATTGTATGAACGTCTGATGATCATGAATCCTGAGGAAGATACACAGATTCTGATTATTGATGATTTGGCACCTGAGTATATGAATGAGTTGCAGGAAGGTATCATATTGGACAAGAAGATTCAATTTTCAAGGCATTGAGATGTTGAATATCTTCGAATAGGAATCAAGGGCATGAATCCAAGCAAGAAGAGTGAGGGAACTGTACCCCCACCTGATATCTGCTTAAAGAAAACTTTTGTTGTCCAAAAGCTTTCAAGTGTAGAGGATTGATCCAGGAAGATCTCGTCGGTTCATCATTAGGTTCAGTTCATCATCAGGATCGTTTGTCGTCATCAGTGATGTGTGGGTCAGTGATGTGGTCATTGGGTTTGATGTCACATAGTGACAAATTGTGTAAAGGGTTTGGGTAATATGATGTTTCAAGTGGGGAGAACTTGTAATCAAACATTGTATTAAAACAAAAGAACCTAAGACTAAATTTATGCTAAAACGCCTAAACGCTAAGTTCTAAGTCTATTGGACCTCACCACATTACAAAACTATAACACAAAACAACTAAACTCTAAGTTGTTAACCTCTCAGCCTATGTAATACATAAAACATTACAAAATGAACCATGAAAGTCCTAAACCGCTAGTCTGATCACGCAGGGACCTAACTACGGCAAATACATGTGACCGGATGAGACTGTCGGGTTATGTAACAATGGCTTGGAGTTAACCGTAGTGGGAAGTTATCAATGATAGTAAGCATGTGAACGAGTTTTAGGGTACCGCAAGGATAGGAGTTGGGCGGAGTTGCATTAACCGTTTCAGGTTGTGACAAGTGAGCAAGGTCATCACCACACAATCAAGTAACCATGGTAGTTACTGTGCCATTTCCACAACCGTCAGAGGAATACACTTTTCACATAACGTTGTCACCATCACCCAACCGGAACCGCTGGGTGGATAAACCTCTAGATGTTAAACAATGGTTAGACCGCCCTGTTCACATGCAGGTAGTCAACCTCCTCCACCGGGTTAGCAAGCCGCCAGTAGGTTCATTTTATTATATAGTTTAAAAATTGGTTTTATTACAAATATGTTTAAACAATTAGTTCGAGGACGATGAACCTTATCCTAGGTGTTAGTTCATGACTAGGTCGAGACCCAAAACAACCCCAGAATGCAACTTGCTCATCCCACACTCAACCTGAGGAAGTTTGAATGTTTTTGCAACATTTTAAAAAGGCAGTTTACTCATTGAAGGAATTAGAGTGGTTTTGCGATTTTGGTATGCAAATTCTGGAGGTTAGAGGTTGTTTTGTTTTCATTGTAACAGGAGCATCGGGAGTCGGAATTGGGAATCATAATAGGCATTGGAAAGCTGGTTCAGAGAGCTTCCTTATGAAAGTGATCGTAAGTGCCTCAAAGCACATTTAGCTTGGTCAATTCTCTGTGTAATCAACCTCCTTGGTTTGAATCCTAATAAAGTGGTCACCCATCTTGAAAGTGGAACCGCAGATGTAGTCCATCAAGGATGAAATCCGTAATCAATTTTGATGTCTAGTATCATTGTGTATTTGTTGTTTTCATTACTATTTTGCATCTTAATTATGTTTTATCAGCTCTCATAAATTCTTTCTTCTCGAGCAGTTCTCTCGGTTTTCACACTTTCAGTTAACAATCAATTCGTTAATGGCATAATCAATTGTACCTCAATTTTAACTTACGATCATTTCAAATCATTGTCTTTCTTGGAGACCACCATGAAATCCTAGCGTATTTTTCTTTCTTTGTCTTTCTTGGAGACCACCATGAAATCCTAGCCTCTTTGTCTTTCTTGGAGACAACAATCAAATCCATCGTCTAAACCCGAATGCGCCCCAAGAGTGCACTATGAGGAACTCACATCCTCATTTTCTGGCCTGGAGAACACCATGAAATCCATCATTTAAACCCCAAGACTGCACTATGCAGAACTGAACTCAAGCCCAATTTCTTGCTTCAGATATAACCCTTATATAGAATTCTAGTCTAACAAGTTCCATCAAACTTATATAGAATTCTAATCTCGAGAGTTCCATCAAATCTTTGCCATGCCATGCTTCTACAATGGAAATCAATTGTAAGGAAGCTCGTGAAGATGACTCAAACTTTATGATTAAGTTAATATTTAGGTAATTAAAGGTGGTAGGAATTTTTCATCTTGATTGAATAGTTAGTAATATGAAACAATCATGTATGTATACTTATGCTACTATTGTATTTAATTATGCATGGAACATTACAAAGTACATGTGATTAATGTGTTAGCATTGCGAAGTGTGTATGTAGTTGTGTTAAAAAATATCTAAAAATAATACTTAATGAAAATGTGACAAGAACACTTGTGGAGTTAAAAATCCCTCTTTGAGTCAAAAGTAAGTGAAGGAGTTAGTTATATTCCAATAGTTAGAAATAACATAGAAGACAGTTCCAAAGAAAAAAACCTAGCCAGGGAAAAAGAGACGCGGAAATATGAGGGCTGGAGAAAAACACCAAAAGGTTGTTGGGAACTGAGAGAGACTGGGAAAATATTTATGGATGGAGAAATATGCCATTGACCTATAACTCCCACCTGGGGCCACTATGGGAGAAAAGAATAATGTCTACGAAGCCACAAGTGGGAGATAAATGTTGGTGTAAACCCTTGTAGGAGAGAGCTTCTTGTGGGTTATCTTTCATACTCCTTTGAGTTATGGAAGGCACTGTGGTTCACTGAAAAAGTGATACAGGTTGGGGGAGGCTATCTGAGGAACTAGCTTATGATTGAGAGGCCTTAAGAGGTCTTGGCACATATTAGAGACACATATAGGTATCATACCTCTATGGTGGAGATACATGTTCTAGCTTTGCATACAACCTAAATGGTTGTTCCTGCAAGAGGTATTGAATATAAATGGGAACCAGAAGTTCTCGTTCAAGTAGAAAAATTGGCAAACAAAGATAGAGATACCACAATTGTTTGCTTCAATTAGTTTTAGTTATCTTATATAAAATAAAAGAAAACTATAGGAACTGGTTCGAGGGTTAGTGGCTCGATGTTAGCTTGTAGCCAACCTACTCAACATAGTCCCTCGAACTAGGGTATCTAGCCATTGTTTCCTAAGCTGGGTAGATAGTAGAAAAAAAAAACCTCATACAACTCTCTTGCATCGATGATATTTGAAAGGTGAGTATTTCTTTATGTACCAAAAAACAAAACTCATGAAATGATTACGTCTTTATATGCATACAACTAAAGTTGATGACAATTACTGAAGTAATACAGAGTGTTAGAAAATTAAATGTAACTTTAAATTGTTCCATAAACATTTGAAAATTGTATTGTATTACTAGAGATAAAGTTAAGAAAAAATTTTAAAAACAAGGGAACTTTCTTTTTACTTTTCAAGAAAAGATTACGATGAAACCCTAGCATGTTTTTTTCGAGGTGAATTTACTTAAATTTTGTAGTAGAGTATTAAGGAAGAACAAAATTATTAAGAAAAATGAAAAAAAGGGGCCTGCACCTTTCGACTTTCTTCATAAAGAAAAAATTATATTAAAAGATGGACCAAAGGGGGCAAGTGAACCCCTTTCATAAAAAAATATACAATTGTAAAAACCCTTCTGTAGTCAAAATACCATTTTTAGCACAGTTTCTAAATTAAATACACAAAGCACACTCGTGGCCAAAGTGGCCAAAGAATTAAAATAAATATAGTATAATTCTGAGCAAAGAAGCCAAAATTCTCAGGAAAGGTCCATGAAGATATAGGAAAACAAAAAACCCTCATTCCCTGACTGAGGACTGTAGAAAAAATGTAGAAGAGTTCATAGGCTAATTCTCCGCTACATAAAGGTTATACCCGTGTTGGAGGAAGATTTGTTGTGGTGGTTGGATGCTTCTCCAGTACTCGAAAAAGTTGTAACGACACCAGGGAAGTAATAGAAAAAATAAATATTACCCCAGATTTCAAAAACCTCTGTGACAAGAAGAAAATAGAAGTCTCGATTTGGAAAAGGAAAAAACCCTCAAAATACTATATTAGTTACCTAGGAAGCAATCTTTAGGTGGTACCTCTGCCGAAAGCACAATTGGGAAACCATAGAAGGGAAAAATCCGATCTATCTAGCGTACTCGTTCCAAGAGTGACCCTAAAAGCCATAGGTAGAGAGAAATGATAAAAATGTTCCATGACATTTGAAAAAGAGCCAAAATGCTATGCCAAAAAAAAATATTATATTTCTCATCTTCGTTGTGGCTGAGCGAACCCTTTATCGTGTCTCTAGAGAATACTGCTACCAAGATGGAGTCAGGTGACTCCTACCAAGATCGTCTAGTCACCTACACCATCTAGTGAGGGGGAGGAGAACCATAACAGTCGTCGGGATTCATTGACGAGGAGATAGACAAAATGAGGAATGCCACGAGCAACCCTTTGGGGTGGTTACCCTAGAGGTGAGAAATAATTCTAGATTTTCCAAGGCAGATAGGTGTAGGGCCAAGATTAAAGAATTTGGGATGATAACATGGGTATAAATATATTTTAAAGAAAGAAACTTGTGAGATGTATAGCATAGTAATTATAACATTAATGTCAAATGTACAATAATGTTTCCTATTAAACATAACAACATACACACGAGGCAGGTGACACCAACATCAATAAAATAAATTCATGCTTATCAAAATTATCCCACCTGTACCCCTTTGGATGGACATTCATGCTTTATATCTAAGTTCTTAGATTAAATGTTAATGTATTCAATCCTTATTGAAACATAAATAAGATGCATAAGCTTGGAAATACTAAGTGGTCAAAGTTTAGGTGGTAAAGAAAAGTATAGAATGTGAAATTATTCAAACTCACAATTATATAGGGTATGATAATAAGCATGGATTAAGTTATTGGTGGATTACCATGGTGGGATCAACATTTAGTATTTATTGCCATGTTCTCAATTGTATATAAAAATATTGGTATAAGAAAGGAAAATACAAAGAGTAACCATAAATATTTGGATAAGAAAGGAAAATACAAAGAGTAACAATAAAGGGGTTCCTCGGGAATAAACTTCCACCAAACCCTTGCATAATTAATTGGAGAGTTATATACTTTGCAATGTTTTCCTGTAATAAAAATTGACGAGTTATATACTCTACAATGTTTTCTTATGATAAAAAAATTGACAAGAAAACTTTATTGCTTTCTTTGATAATGTGAATGAGTATTTAACATAGGTTTTTAGTGAATAATTATTTTCCTGAAAAAATATATTGGCCATAACATTGATGGAATGTTTCCTTGTTCAGATTTTCTTCCTGTTGATGTTAAATTTTCAAAAGGGAGGCATGAAAAGTAATGTAACTTTTGATGTGAGAGAAACATCAATAAATATGTTAAAAGAGTAAAGGTGAACAATAAGGATTGATGGTTTGAGATTTTTCTTACTTTCTTTAGCATCTCATAGTCTCAAGTTTACCTCTAATTATTATTTAAAAAAAAAATTATGAGTGAATTAAGTCACGGGGAGGTGACAAAGTGGTACTATAGCCTAGGTTTCCAAAATAGGGAACCTTCGTTGAACATGATTTCCATCGTGCATTGTGACTAATAGGTAATATTTATTTTACAAAAAGATAGAGAAAGTAAGTAAAAAATTTCAAAGACAAGACACATACATTATGGGGGCTTACGGAGGGGGTTAGCCCCTAGTCCTGTCACAACAATGTTACCACGACGTGATAACAATAAGGTCATGGTGATTAGGGTGGGCTATTGACCCAACCCTCAATCTGTGACAATAATTTGACCACAACCTGAATCTTAAGGAGCTAGACTAGTTAGGGTAGGCGTTAAGGCCCAGCCCAGGACAACATGGCCATGTGGCCTTAATTTTTTCCCTTAAGGGCTTATTGGAAAATTTAATTGTCCAACAAACTACACCATGTTGGAAATAATACTGAGAGGGGGGGTGAATCAGTATTATCTAATTCTTTTAATAAATCTTCCTTATTTGTTTTTTGAATTAGTTTTGCATGTCAGTACCATAAAATAATGAGCATGAGCAAAGAAAATAGATAGTCACACCAAAGAATACAAGATGTAAGGTGGAAACCCAATGTCGGTGAAAACCACCTGCTGCAATATGTCTCTATCTTCTTTCAAATTAGAAACTCCTTTTACAATGGTTTTGTACTAGTGCAGTCCTTTACCAGTACGCAGGCTGCAACCTGCAGAGAGCTACAACTCTCTCTCGCTTTCCAGTTTCTCCTGGAAGGGAGCTACAACCCCCTACTACTTTTCTTACAAGGACCACTTTTCATAAATTTTCAAACTGGATCCATAAGCATCAAATGATCATCAAGTATAAGAGAATCACCTAGTCAACTGTAGTAACCAGATCAACAATAATAGGACCAAACCCAGAACACAACAATGATAAACAAAGATTTTAAGAGAAGTAAGCACCTTGCTCAACTGCTTGCCTGCTTACGTAAGCACCCTGCTCAACTGCTTGCCTGCTTACAGTACTCACCCTGCTCAACTGCTTGCCTGCATACAAGTACGCACCCTGCTCAACTGCTAGCCTGCATACATGTACGCACCCTGCTCAACTGCTAGCTTGCGTACCTCGCTCTAAGTCCATTGAACTGCCTGTGGTCATCCGCACCTGAAGCTCTTCTGTGCCTGCATACCGGCGCACCTAAAACCCTTCTGTGTCTGCGTACCGGCGCACCTAACCCTTCTGTGCCTGCGTACCGGCACACCCGAAACCCTTCTGTGCCTGCATACCGGCGCACCTGAAACCCTTCTGTGCCTGCGTACCGGCGCACCTGAAACGCTACGCTCCTGCGTATGTACGCACTTTTCTCTCACTGTACCTGCGTACCATCGGGCATAGATGATTTCAAGACTTCATAAAGAACCCAGACAGTCAGATCTACAGATCTGAACATGCGCCGAAGAGATCTTATTCCATCAGTAGATTCGCCTTATTTAGATCTAGACTAGATCTTGCCCTCATAAGATATTCAACCAAAAACATACTTAAGCCAAATGATCTCCTTTGCTTTATATAGGCAAGCTCTTCCTCAAATCAAGGATCGTGGGGCTCAATAATAATA
>APFE030905811.1:78312-110288 GCA_000404065.3 Pinus taeda | reverse complement strand
ATATACACAAAGATGCAATGGAAATAATACTTCATTTCATTAATGGAAAATACTGAAATATGCTTACAACCAGAAATGGAAATAAATCGGCTAGGGCGATGGTAGCTTATCTCTGAGAAGAGAAGTGATGGCTACATGCCTCTGAACTGTGTTATAATGAGGCTCAAAGGCCTATTTATTGTTGAAAAACAATGGAAAACCCTTAACATTCCAAAACCTAACCCTAGAAGATGAAATACCAAACTGTGGGCCCCGTTTGGGTAAATTGGTACATCAACTTCCTGGGGTCATAATTTTGGCAAACGATCTCCGTTTGACGGGTACAATAGCTCGTTAGAAAGATCTATCTGGGCACTACAACTTTCAGAAGGGAAACATCACGCCATGGACCCATGTTGCTCCCAGATTTCCCAAAAAATGTCCTTTAGGGCCTCATAACGGCTCCAGAAGTTCAGGACCCGAAAAGCTGCTAAAAATAGTGAGTTGTGCTACAATTAAGGAAAGTGAAAATGCTGAGAGAAACAATGGTGGGGGGTCCAGGTGGACTTGGCAGGTGGCCACCAAGATCCACCTGGAGCATGAAATGTGGTATGGGCACATTCCTTCGGTAAATCATCTCAAGGTCTTTGGTTCCACATTTTATGCCTTCATACCAAAGGTACATAGAAAAAAACTTGGTGCAACGATTCGTAAGTGTATCTTCCTGGGGTATTCAAACACCTCCAAAGCATACCGTCTCTATCAATAAGTCAATAAAAATTTTGTTGTATCTAGAGATGTAATCTTTCTTGAATCATCCAAAGCTGACAATGTTGTTGAGCGGCAACTTGATCACTTGGATAGATTCACAAATGCAAAATCATTTCAAGAATTTGATATTCAGGTTCCACATCTTGAAGGGGGGATTCCTATACTTGATCAACATGTGGAATCTTCTTTTGAAGCACTCTCTCCCCCATATGAAACTCCAACAATGGATGATACTTTGAGTGATGTGATTGACAGAATTGGGAGACTCAATCTTGATTCAGTCCCAACTCAATCAACTGAGCAGCCTGGACCATCTCAGAAAGTTCCCCCAAAGTGTCTGACAAAGACACTTAAAAGTGTTCATGCTGATGAGGTTGGAAAGATAGGAATTAGAAATTCAACCCGACAAAATGTAGGTGATGGGGATGACTCTGATTCACCTGTTGATATGGATGTGTCTTATGATTGTGAATTCAATTTGTCTACAGATTTTGAACCAACTTCCTTCAAAGAAGCCTCTTCTCATGATGAATGAAAAGAAGTGATGCAAAAGGAGTATGATACCTTGATAAAGAATGGTACTTGGAATATGGATGATCATCCATTGGGAACCAAACCAATTGGCTGCAAGTGGGTCTACAAGAACAAGTATAAAGTTGATGGCTCACTTGACAAGCACAAAGCTAGGCTTGTGGTAAATGTTTTTACACACAACGAAGGGGTCGATTATGAGGAGAGTTTTTCCCCCACAGTAAAATGGGCTACCATCCAGACACTTTTTCCCTAGCAGCTCAGAACGATTGGAAATTCCATCAAATGTATGTAAAAAATGTTTTCTTGAATGGAGACTTAAAAGAGAATGTTTTTATGTCCTAGCCTAAATGATTTTATCTGAAAGGACATGAATATAAAGTATGCAAACTTGTGAAATCCTTGTATGGCCTCAAACAAGCACCACGAGCCTGGTTTGAAAAACTAACTGAGCATCTTTTGAAACTCAATTTCAAACATTATGATCTTGATGATGCAACTTTTTTTGTTAAGAAAGTTGGGAAAATAGTTGTATATCTTGTGGTATATGTGGATGATATTTTGATGACCGGGAACAATGAGAGCTACATTTCATCCATAAAGAAAGAATTGAGGAAAGGTTTTGAAATGACTGATTTGGGCTATGTTCATTACTATCTTGGTATTGAAGTAACTCAACATCTGAAGTCCATATTCCTTTCTCAAAAGAAGTACATTGGAGATCTGTTGAATAGGTTTGTCATGGCTGAATTCAATCCTCTGACTACTCCAATGGTACAAAACTTAAAACTCACATCCATTGAAGGAAAAGAATTTTAGGATGCAACAAAATATAGACAGCTTGTAGGAAGTCTCAACTATTTGACTAATACGAGACCAGACATTTCGCTTGTTGTTGGAATCCTCTCCAGGTTTATGCAAATGCCTTGTGAGGGACATTGGTTTGTTGCAAAAAGAGTTCTAAAGTACTTGAAGGGAACTCAAGAATTTGGACTGAAGTATACACAGGTGGGCGACTTCATCTTGATTGGATACTATGATTCAAACTTCAATGGAGACAAAGAAACTGGGGTATCTACTTCTAGTTTTGCTTTGAGTCTTGGATCAGGAGATGTCTCTTCGAGATCATGCAAATAATCAGTTCTGGTAGATTGGATAATAGAGGTTGAATATGTGGTAGCAACTAAGGCAAAAAAAGAAATTTTGTGGCTTAGGAAAATTATGGAATATTTGCAGGTAAAAAAAGTGCATTCGACTCTACTCATGATTGACAATACCTTGGCAATAAAGTTTTCCAATAACCCAAAGTTCCATGATTGAACGAATCACATCAATACAAAATATCATCTGGTTCGACATGAAGTTGAGGCCAAAACAATCCATCTTCGCCATTGTTCCACTAATGAGCATATTGCATACATCTAGTTCACCAAAGTGCTTGGAAGAGAAAATCTTGAAAGATTCAGAATGATGCTTGGACTTACCAACATCCCTTTAGATTAAGGGGGGAATGTTGGCACCTAATCATAGGGATTGGGTGAACAATTTTAAATAGTGTAAATAAATAATAAGAGAAAATGGAGAGTCACCGGGAGATGAAACTCAACAGTCACTCCCTCATGTATATAACTATGAACAACCTAAATGAATATACATAGTCTTATTTGAGGTGTTACCTCCTAGCCTGACAGTTATTAATGTTGTAGAAATAGGTGGAGGGGTGGTCAGTGTTACTAGAGTTGTAGAAATAACCACATGAGTTGCACTCTAGATCAAAAGCAAGTTTGTTAATCATTGTACATCAGTGAATTTTAAGAATCCAAAAATATTAATTCAGATGGAAATAAACATGATGAAAAACTCAATAAGCCATGAATATTTAGTAGTGTACAATTACATAGCTGGTTGAATTTGCTCTCTAAACAAGTAAATATATTGAGAATGTTTAGAACTTCACACATGAGCATAAAAAATATAAATACAATGGGTAAATACAATATTGAGGTAATAAATGGCGGAGGTAATGCATAAAATTCTTGTACAAAATTTTGTTGTAAGAATCGGTCTCTTGATGAAGTAATTAGAAATATTCTATTCTATTCTTCTAATAATAGTATTGATAACCTCACCCTTCCTTGATGATTTCCTGACTTAATCTATTCCTGAATCTAATATTAAATGCCAAAGGGATCCCTTGGTACTGCATAATATGTAAACTATTTTCTAAGAGTGGTTGAGCTAGTAGGGAAAAGAATCATTAACAATAAACTATAATTGTGAATTGGCCTCACTCCCCATGATTCTAGATGCTTTGTAAATTATATCCAAACAATCAAAGGCATTATTGAACAACTCCATATCAAGTTGTAATTAAGAAGGGACTCATTTTAAAATTGAATACTTATAACTCTAGTGTTATCCCACATGAGAATGAAATGAACCCCATCTTGAGCTTTGTTGGCATCCAGGAGAAAGTCCAAAGCGTGAGCTGCAATGATGTAAATAGGGAGCTAAGTCGCAACCTTGTCTGGTTAACTTGTGTAATAAAATTATGTTCCATGGTTTCCCAGTCACAAAAATAATGTTTGATGCATTACTGAAAAGAGATTTGACAATTTAACAAACTTTTTGCTAAGCATAAAACATGTTGGCATATTGAGGGTAAATTTTGAATCAATATTTAGGAGCAACATTTCCTCATTAGTTTCTCTATCCAACTCCATAGATTCCCACATTGTGATGATAATAATGAAATTGAATCTGTCCTGAATGAAGTTGATCTACTCAAACCAGAAAATACATGTAACTACCTTCTGGGCCCTCAAAAGACAAGGGTCTTTGCTAGAATCCTATAAGATACATTTAACAGAATGATAAGCCTCTTGCTGCCAATGGAATACTTTACTGAGTTCCTAGGGATCAACTTGATCAAGGCCTGATTCTAAAGGTCACCCATTATACCAGAATTGAAGATTTCCCTATCATCAATAATAGGTCATCCCCAACAACATCCCACATCATATTGGAAGATTCAAAAGGAAAACAATTGCGCACAAGAGATTTATTGTCCATCTTGTAGATAACTTTAAATAGTTCTTAAAATAATCATCGCTAAGCATGTATCTTTTTGTAGAACAAACCTTGGTTGGAGAAACCTTTCGGTAGGCCTCCTTTGTAGCCTTGAGATGACCGGTGCAATCATACATAGAAAATAATTATGGAAGTGAAAACAAACATGGAGCTTAGATTAGAACATAAGTGAGAACATTTTGAAGTTAAGAGTGATCCTTGCAATGGTCTCTTGTAGGAGTAGGTTTCTAGGCTTGAGAATTCAGTTAGGTGTATTGGGAGTATGAAGTCAGGGATTTTATTGATAGATTTCAAAAAAGTATTGACCATATTTATTGAGCTGCTCATGCTCCCATTCTATCAGGCCTGCGTGTACTACTATTTCAAAATTTTTGTCTTGATAAAAAAAAGATATTCCTCCTTTGTGTTGATTCAGAGTTGGTTCTAGAAAGCAGTAGTAGAGGAAAATCAAAGATACAATATTAGAGACAAAAAAGTGACAATCATTGCCATTGAAGGATAGTTGCTTGAATACAACCCATGCTTATGAAGTTTTCTTTTCCGTGTGGGATAGGTCCATCACTTTTCTTAAAAGTGGAGAAATCTCTTGACCCCATCTTTGCTAGAATATGTTTAGAGATGATACAATTTTATGTTGCAATATATTTGATGCAGTGGAGATTTTTTATCATCTCAGTGTGCTCTATCCTTGGCTCTTTCATCTTTATAAAATTCTAGAAAATTACAAATATTACAGATTTTTTAATAAATTCAATGGAAAGTTTCAATTGGAATCATGAGTTGAGATTATCATTTAGCTTTGGATGAAAAAGAGAAACCAAAAAGGTCATCAACAATAGCTCTGGAAATTTTTTGATATAGATAATCCTGCTACAGTGCTAGAGCTCAATGTTTCCTATACCTAAGGTTTTGATTTTGTTGAGAAGTATACAACCCTATTGGGTACCACCCCACCTCTAGACTTTTACTTGCCTTTATGGAAAATTGACGTTTTGAATTACAAATCATTTGAAGTTGAGGCCAATTTCATTCTTAAAATACATCACCTCATAGGAGACAACATATATCTCATGGTCCTATTATTCGATTTTACCATAAAAAATTATCAGCTTGAATCCAAGCCCTCTATACCACATATAATCGATATAGTGGAAGCAACCTACCCATACAGAATGTAACAGGAATTCTGCAAGCATTATGGGGTGTGATATATGTGGTTTGGTGTACAGTTTTGGATATTTTCCAATTTATTGGTATGTTCCTGTGGTGAAAGACAAAAAAATGGTCAGGGGTCCTCTAAGTGTAATTCATCATCTAAAGATCCTTCCCCATGTCAAGTTTGATATTGAAGACATTTCCATCGTTAGAAAGGCTATTGACGGGGTTTTTATATGTGTTTATATTCTCAGCTATTGCACTACTTTTGGCCTTCCATTTTGAAATATTTTGGTTAATAATAGAATCTGATCTGATAATCAACATTTCATTACTATGCAGAAAATTAATGATGTTGTTAATTGGGATTCTTAGTGCAGTATTTGCATGTATTTTGACCATTTATATGGTCATTTGTCATTAATTTGGGGTTATTATTCACATGTCATTTCAATTTATCTGTAAACTATGTTACCAAAAATGGGAAAGTGAACACGAAATGGGACTAGAGGGTTTCATGGGATAATGATGTGTCAACCCTGTTATGTATATAAAATGTTTGATAATATAAATAATAGTGTCAATATAGGAAAGGAAACTAGAACAAAATGAAAAAAAAGTTCTCCCAATCAAGGTTCTTGTAGTATGATCTCTTCATAAGTTTATACATTAAAATTTCCAGAACATAAATATTTTGGAAAAGAAAAAATATTTATCTTTATTGGTTTTCCTTAACCCTTTCAAGGGTTTTGAAGTTCTTAAGAGATCTGCGGTGGGTAAATTTCTCCATGGGGACTTCATTTTCTATTTGCATGTTTCATGAGTGTTGCTAGCTACAATCAAGCACTATATATATTCTTTGCATCCAACAACTCTTAATATCACTTGTTCTTTCGAATATCAAGCATTTTTTTAATGTGGTTATATGCCTTCGATTGGAGAAAAAATTTCATTTGATCTCTACTTTCCCCACCTGAGGAAAGAAGTCGTGAAGTTTCCCTGTAAGAAGATGAAGAACGAAAGAGTAAAAAACCTGACAAGTCTTATTTTCTCATTCCTCTTTGGGTTCCCTCTATGAACTTGTCTTAGACCGTAATCGTAAATTGTGAGTTTTTCCTCAATTGAGCTAACGCATGTTTTCCTCTCCATGGTGTATTTAATTTAGATATATTTGTTACTCAATGTAGCATATTGCGAGGTTGAACTGGTTGATAAGCTATTGCTACTTTTTCTATAGTTCAACTCTCCCATGGAAGCTTTTTATGTAGTTATTTATCTCTTTTTTATGAATTGGGCATTCTCGCTTTTATGAACCATATTTTGATCCATGTTTTGTATTGCATCTCCCATTTGTTTTTCATTCTATGAAGGAATTCCTTACTGATCTTACATGGGATTTTCTTTCTATGCATAGTATCCACTCTTTGTCTGTAAAGAATCAACAACTTTATCGCTTGTAGTGCAAGCAGGTATGAATTTAACAACTTTGGTTTATCTATATCGACCTCGTAAGTAGAAATTTTCTAGTGCTATTAGGTGCTATATAAGCTTTGGACTTTTCTTGATACCAAGATGGTATCATTTGCACATAGTAAGATTTTTAATATTACTACAATGTTCAACCCTTCCCTAATTTCTTAATGATCCATTTCTCTAGCTAGTTGATGTACAACTAGAAAAATGTTGGGAAGAATAGGTACCCTTTCTTCACTCCTATAACACTACTAAAATAGGCCAACACACCCTCCTTGGTTCAAATTTTGGCCTCATCCTTATCATGCAAATCGTGAACTTCTTCTTTCACTATCAGTTGGGAAGCCTATATTGGAGAGTCGATCCCATATCTCCAGGGACCACATTAAAATATTTTCTAAAGTCTAATAAGTAACACCACAAGTCATCCTTTGCAGCAACTGAGCTTAACTGGATTGTAGATTCCGAGAATATTATGGAATCTAATGCAAAGGAATGAATTCAATTGCTTGACCTCACTCCTGTTCATTAGATCTTAGAACATTTCCAGAATCTACAATAAAAATAAGGATGGCTCTCACATGCCATGTCATGTCTATCATGTACCATCACCACTGAGCTATAAATCCTTTTCATGTCAAGCACCCTTGCTAGTTCAATGTCAAGCCTAGGACTAAAATAAATATAAATTGGTAAATTGAAAAAAAATTGTTGAGTAATCTGCACCTTTTGTTTTCTCAACCATCCTAAATTTCATTACCTTGGATTCCAGAGTAGATGATGTTATGGAAATATCTGTTTTGATGTTCAAGAAATATATCTAACATCAAAACACTTGACTTTCTATGAAATCGATGGCCAAGGATAGATCATCCTACCATAAAGCATGAAACCTTCGAATCCAAGCACTCATTCCAGTGAATATGAGACTCTCACTAGGACTCCATGTGGGAGCACACTGCATCATGAATACTCTATTCAAATTCTTTTGCTTCTATCATTCAATTCATTTATGTTTCTAATTTTCTTTTAGAAAATGCTTGAATACATGATGGAGAATGCCCAAGAAGCAAGATGGGGGAATGAATTTACCTTTTGGATGCGCCCCTTTCAATTACAAAAGAACCAGTAGGAGGACGTCTTCCTTGAGTATTACCTCATGGTGAGATCCAAATTAAAGAGGAAGAAAGAATATTACTAACCTTGATTCAAGTTGTTTCTCAAAGGCTCATTTCCCGTGTTTTTGGAGTTGATGTATTCACTAACCATTGCATTAAACTTTATCCAATGCATTTTGTTTATCTTTTTATGGCTCAAATTTGGTAAACCAATAAAATATTATGAATCTATTGATGATAGACAATAATGAAGGCACTATACAAAGTCTGAGAGGACATGACTCTTCTATTTTCAAATGTAATGGGCTCAATGAGACTATTTCAATTCCTTCACAACTGGGTAACTCATATCATCACCACCATCACCAGAATTCCTCAGGTGGATATTTGAATTGGAGTTCCATATGTAATTTTTTAGGTTTCAGGATAGATGATAATTATACCTAGTGTCTCTTTCTTCAAATTTTCAATTCTAGTTTCAAGGCCCGATAGTACATTTTCATAGTTATGTTGGGAAAGAAAAACTTATAGAAAAGGTTTCAAATGATATTATCACTTTGCTTCTTGTGGAAAGAATCTCATTCCCCACAGATATGACGATTATATTTGTACCTGGAATGAAATGAGCCACATTTTTCTACACCAAATTCTATGCTTCAGATAATTTGTTAAGGCCACATGAGACCCCACGAAGTTGATGCTCCAATAAACAGTGATATATTGACAATACTTGGGCAGATCATACCTATTGTGACGAATGTTGTGCTCAAATCAAAGTAAAAACTGCAATGGGTAACATATATCACATATTTCATAAAGCCCAATTTAGAAAACATTTTGATCATCTTTGAAATCAGAAAATTTACCTCTGTTTCCAAGCTTTCAGGCCAAAGGTAGGGAAATTTACGAAGTTGCAATTATCACCACCGGTGAAGAACCACTAGAAAAAATCTGCAGAGGAAACTGAATGTGAATTATTTAGCAAAGCATCTAATTTGTTTCCTACGTATAGATCAACAATGACATAAAAAATATCATATAATTAATCCCATGATTTAAACACTTTCATTACACAAAGGGATTGAACTAGATTTCAATCTCATAAACACATGCTAATTCTAACTACTCTATTTGTATTCATGTTAAACTTGAATTTGATTAATCACAATGAACAATTGGAAAATATCATAATCCATATTAATTCTAAATCTCTAAATCTATTAAGCACTCAGAGGGAATTTAAAAAATCAGGACCAAAACCTCTCTATATGAATCTATACTAGATACCACATTAGAGAAACATTGAAAAACGTATATAAACCTTAAACCTCACCTTGCATCTCCTCCAGTACACCCATCTATCATTATTGAAGATTATAGTTACATGATTTTCCTCCAGGTCTCGTTCCTTACAAACCAATTCACCCTAACAATATCCACCATGGTTATGGATCTTCCCACATTGTTCAAGGCCATTACGGTGTGCCACCCCCTAGTGTTTCTCCTCCTCCTCCATGGCCCCAACAAAAACATGGGTTTCCATGTAGAGATTCTTCATATCCACCTCCTCCATATAACTCTCATCCCCCACCACCACTGCTAGCACCCCATCAACACCACCCATCTCAGCCTCAGCCTCCTCCTCATCACCATCCTCCTTACTCCCCAAATTCTCAATTCTCCCATTATGCACCTTGAGCCCAGCCTCCTCCTCGCCATGATCACCCATCATTTCCTCTGCCTCCTCCTCCTTCTTCCCCACCGCCACCACAATTACCATCTTCCTCATTGCTACCACCTCCTCCACCCACTCCGCCCAAGTCATTAGTCTCAGCCTCTGTTAATATTTCTAATTCTAATCTAGTGAAGTAGCACAAGAAAATTCAACCTCCTGCTATTGTCCCTAATCATGGAATTTAAGCACCTCCCAAAGAAGCAAATGTTTCAGGAAGTGGGTGGGGGTTGTCTAGTTTTGCTCAGGCCAAGCCTTTGATGACTCCTAGTAAGCATAGGATTCTGTCATTTCCTTCTGGTGCTAAAGCCTCTCAATTTCCAGGTGGACCTCAATCAACAGAACTAAACAGGGGTGAGATAGAGGAAGAGAAGCTGTTGTAAAAGGAAAGAGAGTATGAGTAGAGGAAAGAAGAAGAAAAAAATGACTTGAAAAAAGAGGCCAAAGTTGCTCTCTTGTGAAAAACCAGTTGTGATCTTATTTACATCCAGCAAAAACTACAGTCAGAGCAACACTAAGAGGAGATTGCAGGGTGGAAAGTAAACCTGAGTATGTAGTTGCTGAGAATATCGATAATAAACTCAAGAAACCAACCACATTCACATGTACACTAAAGTAAGTATGCATTAATTTAGCATGAAGTTTTGGCATTATTATGGATTAAAATATTTTGTTTTGGACACTAGATAAGGAAATTTCATTCATTAAAAGTCTCAAAAGCTTCTCGGGTATTGTTTCCCCCTCTTTATTATGCACTATACATTTTGAATTGCTTGACAATCAGTAGTAGAATGAAGATCAAGGATTAAACTTTTCCTCTCAATAGACTACATAGTAGTCAAATAAACTTGACCATGTCTCAAATGACCATGCTATGTAAGATGAAAAAATTATTTCATGAACACGCCATGGATTCATGGCTTAACCTTAAAATTTAATATCATCAAAATGCCATGGGTTCATGGCTTAGGATGAAAACTTTATATTATGAGAATTCCCAAGATACTTGGCTTTACATTTTGCAAACTTGCATGTATAAATTTCAGTTACATGTCAAAAGGCTTGTATAAGATAGTCTTGTCTTCCACAGGTGTGGACCAACCATGTGTGTATGTGTTTCTTTTGTGGACACTGATTTTATAATTTATTCCTATATATTCTTCTCCATATAGTTAAAGTCCCTAGAGTTTTTTTACACTAGTACAAAATGACTAATTAGTTAATAAAAATACAACTAAAATTTTCATATAAATGACCACTTTTCATTCGGCGACCAATAGTAGCTAATTTACAGTATCTTATAATGCGACCAACTTTTAGTCATTTTTAGCTTAGTCATTAATGGTTCCTCAGTTTTACCATATAGTAGTATATTTAGTCATAAATTTGGTCATTAGTTTTTTATTGGTTTAGTAATTAATTGTCGTAATTAATGACCAAATATGCAACAAAATATATTACTATATGAATCCTCGAGAAAACCAATTAATGACCAAATAAACATAACCAAAATGTTGGTTGTGTTATAAGATATTGTAAATTAGCTACTAATAGGCATATATACGCAAATTTAGTCATCATTTGAAACCAATTAATGACCAAAGAAATATGACTAAATTTTAGTTGTATTATAAGATACTGTAAATTAGCTACTAATAGTCATATATATGCAAAATTTAGTGATCGTTTTAATTAAAATTTTATCATTTGCAGTAGTCATTTATTTATTTTTGGTATTTTCATATTCATTATATAAACGACTAATTTAGTAGTTTCTATTCATTTCATTTAATTTCATTCATAATCATTATAAACGACTGATTTAATCATATGTTCATTGTATTTGTGTTCATCACTAATTAATATAAACTACTAATTTAGTAGTTTTAGACTGATTTTACGTGTTCATTATTAATCAACATAAATTAATTAGTATGATTTTGTGACTACATTTCTAAAAATGCTATACAATGTGCATGTTTATCTAATATGATAATACAAAGTTACATATGTTAATCACAAGACTAAATAATATTAACTGAAAAATAAAAATAATTTCAACCATATAAATTTTATTATATAAAATATCAAGTATTAAAATATGAGTTTCCAACTTAATATCA
This sequence comes from Pinus taeda, assembly GCA_000404065.3. Lineage (NCBI taxonomy): Eukaryota > Viridiplantae > Streptophyta > Pinopsida > Pinales > Pinaceae > Pinus > Pinus taeda. The sequence goes on along the minus strand of APFE030905811.1, from coordinate 98,316 downwards.
GTTGGGCTACGATTTAGACATGAAATATTATTTCATCATTTCAAAATATTATCATTGTGTTGCCAAAGCATTGCAAGCGAATTCACTAACTCTGAAGCCTTGACCATCAGTCTCTATGAGTGTGTCTTACGCAAGATATTGGCTCTAAGGGTATCACTAGACAGATTCTCTTCTCTTTCTCATTTTGCAATTGTTGCTCCAGTGTTATTACTCTCCTCTTTCTTCAATTGTTGCTACTTACCATCAATATTGAGTTCCTCTCCTAAAAATTAAAGAAGATACAATTCAGAGTATAAGACATGAAAGACGATGAGTACTTGAATATAAAATAAAATAGACTATAAAATATTTATACAACATATACCTCAACATTAGATAGTGGCCACTATGCGGCTAGATGACCTTATAAACAAAGAAAATAAAATGCCACGATAGAAAATAACACCTCAGGAACTTAGTATTCAACCTTCAACAAAACCTTAGGCATAGTCATGCGAACTAAGTTACATGTTAAAACTATTAGGCAATAGATAACATGTGAAAACAAATGGAAAAAAAAAGATCAGTGTAAAAAATATCCTTATTTCTTGTTCTAAAAGAGTCACATCCATAAATTTGGATATTGTTTTTCCCACAGTAAAATTTCCTCGCTATTATGGCCTTTTTTTTTAGGATCATGAGGTTGATCCAACATCATATTCGATTGTGGAGATAAAATGATTCAACTTTCCAAGATAAGTACCTCACAACTTGGTTGAATGAAGGTGCTAGCTGTGAGTAGTGTCAAAACCTTAGGGAAGCATAACACTAAGGCCTAAGAAAATATATCACCACTTGTCCACTAAAAGAAAAAAATTCAATCCTAGAATAGCCTTCGGGAGTACATTTTGTTGGATGGATACCACACTCTGAGAGATGATTGTCTAATACAATGAGAAGTGTACAAATACTGCCACAATGCCCCTCATAGTTATACCCTATAATTGTGTCATATAATATTAATCATATTATACTATTTAATTATAAATTATGGCTATCAGATAATTATTACTTTGAATATTTAGTCTGAAATTGTGTTTTTAGTGTTTCTGTATACATGGAAATACTAAAAAAAAAAGGCACTTTTTGTGACTAGTTAATTTTGAGTGAATCTACATACACAAGAAATTATGGTGCCTCGGTGTTTCTCTAGTGGTTATCCTCTCATTGTACCAATTGCTCCCATGTCCTTTACTACTTTTGGTGAATTCCTCTTTAATTAGCATTGGACATTTATCCTTGATGTTTTTCTGAGCCAAAGGGAAGCTCTAGAAGTAACAACCAAAAACTAGTCTCAAATATATTATTGGGGGCCAAAATGCAGTAATTATATGACAGGCCAAGAAACACTACACATTAATCATCTTCCCTTTAATATTGATTAATAATTTCTTTGCATGATGATGTAATACTAAAGTGTCAAGTAGGGACATTTAAAGTTATTCATCCATCAATATCACCTTTGAGAGTTCTCAGTACTTAATACTTCCTATTACACACACAGTAGATCGCCAACTTTAAGGATAACAACATAAACACAACAAAAATGAAATTAAAATAAATGTTAGGAAGTCAAATGCGACTAATCTTGAGTCAAGAAAATACCAAGCCCTTCACATTAGCAAGGGATTCTTAGGCACTAAAATAGAAAATCCTTCCATTGCATCATATTCACTTTTTCTTTAATTTCTTTAATTGATAACATAACTTTTAGAAAAAAAAATCATTGAACAAGGTTTGAAAATACTAACAAATGCTCAAGTGATTGTCATATCAATTAAACAGAAAGCCAATTGTTCGATGTGCTTTTAACTTACGTAATATATTGAAGAATATGAAGCTTTCTCTTCCCTTGCTCCTAATCAAATTGTAATCTGTGGATTCCAATCAAGTAATCAATTTCTCAATTTCCCTCCAAGATAGTTAAGGGATCACTTTGGAGAAGGACTTCTAGAAGCATTGGGATAGTATAAATGGAATTAAATAGGAGTAAAATGAAGCAGTTTAGTGGGTGCTCATAAATATTTGAATGCAATTGAAATGATTTTATACTCCCTCCATACATTTTAAAACAAAAACCTTTCAGCTGCATCTCATATATTTTCCACCTTTCTGTAATATGTAATTCTTTGAGCAAGAATAGAGAATTCATAAATATTGTCATGAAAGAGGACTCTTCATAATCCTAATAGGTTTGGCTCTAACAAATAAACAATTTCATGAGTGAATAAATCTTACATGCTAGATTTCAGTGATTAAAATGACAACTTTATTCTTAATCTCATTACAGCAAAAATAAATTCAACCCTAACTAGTTGGGATCTAACAAATCAAGAATTTCATGTAGTAAAGTAAACTTACATGGTATATCCCAATTATTTTCAATGACAACTTTATTATTGATCTTATTACAACATAGATAAATTCAAGAGTACATACATATTTCCTTATCTGAGACAAACTTTGAACACATTTTGAGATTTCATAGAAATATAATGATACTATTTACCTATAGGACATGAGAAAGTTATCTACATCTAGCACCCGTCACTAGACAATAGTGTTATTGAGACACCATCTAATGGAATTAGAATCATGTAGATAGATAGTGTTATAGATATACCTTGCAACACCTATTCAACACTACCTTAAAGCTTCAAATTCATCAATTGATTTACTTTAATAGCAAATTCTAGTGGGATTTCATTAAATACAACTCAACAAAATCCATTTATGATAGTTTTCATTGCCTTCTCTAGATATATCCCCCTCTAGAAATAGAATAACTAATATTCCCCAATTTTTGAGGTACTTTCTTCATGCTCAACATGGGCTATTGGGTTCTTCACGTTGAAAGGGTTGCAAATATTAATGTATAATGGAAACAAGCATGTAATTCAAGGTTGCTCCTAAAGTATCTTGGGTGAATTATAAAACACCATCTACTTAAAACATGATATATAGTAGTAACAAAAACCTACCCAAGGTCCCACTTAAGAATTAAAAATTTTGGAAATAGGAGATGTCTAAAACAATATCAACTATTTATTTGCATAATCACACTAAAATAGACAAGTATTTAAAAGGTTGAAAAGTGTGAAAAAAATGGAGTTGGAATATTATAGTTATGTTATGATGTAGGAGCATCCAACTAGGGCACCATGACTAGGTGTTGGTCTTTTCCAAGATGGAAGTTGTCTTAACAAGTTGTTGTTTTTTTTTTATGTTAGTTTGTCAAAGTAGGATGTAAGTTTTTGTTTGCTTTTAATTTCAATACTAGTTAGGAACAGTTTGGTCGGTTAGGGTCATTAGTTTGTCTGTCTTTAAGAAATAGAGATTTAATAACTGTTCTGTCATTCTGGAGAAAAAAAAAAAACAAAATTTGTTTGATGTAAAATCTTGTCATAGAGCAGAATTGAATACAAGCATCATTATGTAACTAAATAGAATTACAACTGAAAAACAGTAACTGCACAGTTCAGGTAACTGTGAACAGAGACTACAAATGTACATGAAAAATCCATTGAAAGAGTCCAACATTTTTTTTTTTGCATTCAAGCAATAATAATAAAAGAACAAACAATTCAAATCCATCTGTGTATCTACTACATTTTTGTTTTGCTTCCTAATTCACCGAACATTAGAGTAAACGATACAATGCTCACAGAAAAATTTATTTAATTCTTTTTTTCTAAGAGACAAAGTCCAGACAACGATACAAAGATGCAAATGCCAGAACAAGGGTTTGTATCCCATAGCATAAAATGGCATTGACTAAACAGGGGCAAACGTAGATAAATAATCGAACGAGTAATGCATATACAGGCCATACAATATCTTTTAACTTCGAAATCAACCACCAGGAAAAATTACCAAAACAACTATAGAATTTCCTAGAATTGAGGGGAAACAAACCCTCATACTCACAGGCTTGTTCTAAAAAAGACTGAAGACTAGTTGCGTTGGTAGAGCCTACTAGGCAGAGGTTGACGTGTTTGGTCCGAGTATAACCAATCACAAACCCCAATACATATAGAGGAGCCAACACATAGTTGTCAGCACAAGTTGATAGAGGAAAACAAAACACAGTGCATGAATGCAAATATACGAGGGATACATCTTCCATACCTAAAGGATTTGCAGTGAGAACAGAGAACAAGACTTTAAACCATGAATTCCAACCAATGAATGAGACAAAGGAGCGGCCACATTAAGAACAAAAGAATGAAAAATGCAAATTGAATCATGGATAGAAGAGGCTACCTACATTGAAGCTGAAGACCGGAGAGTGCCACTGTTTCGAAACCTGAATGCATGCCAACCATTGAGTTCCACAAGCAAGACAACCTCATACCAGAAACCGAGCTCGTGAGGAAAACATCGGTTGAAACAATAGCGAAAAGAGCACAGAAATATACTTACACAGGCGGCAACAGAACCATTCTTGGTTTCTCAATGAACCAGGGCCAAAGACTATCCAAACAAGCATAAGAACCAAGCAAGTATAAGAGTCACACTGTCGAACTAGAAAACAAACCAGAAGGCGTGCCCATTAGTTGCAGCACAACTGCATGCACAAGTAGTAGAACCACACTAGAGTAAACCCTCAGCGAACAAATGCTAAATGATTGAATGGGCGATAAAGGAAGATTTTTGGTGAAACGAGGAGTGGGAAACGCAACCTGAGGTTAGTACATAGTATTGATTGCAGACATAAATGCCACCTTTCACTTTCCAGAAATATTCGAGAGCGTTGGAATCATAAACTAATACAAAACTAAATCATACTTAAAATCATTTAATTATTGATTAGTCTAAATAGTGTTGGTCTGGTCCCATCATAGTGGTATTAGAATAGTTGAAATTGACTGAAGAAATGGAGGTAGGAAGGAGAGGTTGTGGAAGAGGTGTTCAGAGGATAGCCGAGGAAGGATTGAGAGAGGAGATCAGGATTCTTACTGCCCATTTGGAGGCAATCAAAGCAGGGATAAGAAGAGACCCAGAGGTAGGCGATGACAATGAAGAGGAAGCTGAAGCGACAATAGATGGATCGGATGGAGAGGGCCCAGAAATGAGACTTTTGAGATTTGTTTTAGTGGCAAGTAGTAAAATCAAACCAGAACTCCCAAATTATGACGACAGACTGTCCATAGAGGTTCTATTGGATTGGATTAGCGAGCTGGATAAGTATTTTGAGTGTGAGGAGGTCAGTGAAGATTGTAGAGTTAAGTTTGTTGGGACGAAGTTGAAGGGGCATGCAACCCTATGGTGGGACAGTGTCCAAACAGAGAGAAGGAGATTAAACAAGTTGCTGATTAAAACTTGGTCAAGGATGGTGGCCAAGTTGAAGGGCAGATTTTTGCTGAAAGACTATCAGATTGCACTACACAGACAAGTACAGAACCTGAAACAGAAAGGAATGACGGTGAGGGAGTACATTGAGGAGTTTTATCGAGTGAACTTAAGGGCTGGTTATACAGAGGATAACTTGGAAAAGGTAGCCAGGTACATAAATGGTTTAAGACTAGAAATTTTAGATGAAATTAGTATTCTCTCTCCAAAGAACATTGAAGAAGCATATCAGAGTGCTATGAAAGCTAAAGAGAAAATTACCAGAAGGCAAAATGTCAAGAGAGGACGAGGAACCGATAGAGGAAAAGGTCAGTCATATGGCAGAGGATGGACTACTAGTAGTAATGAGGAAGGTAGCAATTCTAAAGATTTCAGATTAGTAGATAAAGGTGATAATGCGAAAGGTGGTAGGCCATACCAGCGAGGCAGGGGAAATGGCCGAGGCAGAGGAGCTGGTTACCAATGTTACAGGTGTCATAAATGGGGGCATAGATCATTTGAGTGTCCTAAGGTAGACCAAGCTGGACAGAGGGGTGCGTATGTTGTACAACCGGAAGAAGCAGAGGCACCTCCCCAAGAAGCAGAGAATGCTCCAAAAACAGGGGAAGCCCCGGTGTTGAGCAAGTTGTTGTTAAAACCAACAAAGGAAACCACCGAACAAACTCAGCGAAAGGCTTTGTTTAGAACAGTTTGCAAGTCACATGGTAAGTGTTGCAAGCTAATTATTGACAATGGTAGTATAGATAACTTGGTGGCCACAGAGATGGCTGCAAAATGGCCATCAGTTGTTGGTGGATAAACAATGCAAGGTGGAGTTTCAAATAGGCAGATATAAGGATAAGGTCATTTGTGACATCATGCCAATGGATGTATGTCACATACTACTAGGCAGGCCATGGTAGTACAACAAGAAGGTGGTACATGATGGATTGACAAATTGCTATAAGTTTGTCAAGGATGGAATCAAGCATACGCTTGTGCCAATCAAGGAGGAAGGAACAGTAGGAACAAGTGAGCCAAGAGCATTGTTGGTTAGTGGAAAACAGTTTCTGAAACAAGTTGAGGTTAGCGAGGTGAGCTATGCAGTTGTAAGAGAAAAAATGGTACTGTTGCACACAGAGGTATCAGATTTACCCCCAGAAATTCAGTAGATGTTGCAAGAATTTATAGACATAGTGGTGGATGACTTGCTAGATAAATTGCCCCCCAAAAGAAGCATAAGTAACCATATTGACTTCATACTCGGAGAAATTTTTCCAAATAAAGCAACATACTGAATGAACACCAAGGAAAATGAAGAGATTAGGAAGCAGGTGCAGGAACTACTAGACAAAAGATTGATAAGGGAGAGTTTGAGCCCTTGCACAGTTCCAATTGTTCTCACTCCCAAGAAAGGAGGAGAATGGTGGATGTGCACAGAATCGAGGGCCATCAACAAAATCACCATCTAGTACAGGTTTCCACTACCAGGAAACACCAAACCAATGAGGCAGAGGAGGTCAATCAATTCAGAAGACCCTAGAAGGAGTTCATCAAATTAAACTTCAATGGTGCTGCGAAAGGGAATCCCAGTGAGGCATGGACCAGCGGAGTATTCAGAGATGATAGGGGGAGGACCCTCAGAATCTATGCGATGGACTGTGGAAACGCGACAAACAATGAAGCAGAGCTTCATGCCTTGAAAAAAGGGTTGGAAATTGCAATAAGAGAGAAATACCAAAAAGTTCAAGTTGAAGGAGACTCGAAAATGGCAATTGAAATAGTCAAACAACTACAACAAGGAACCCACTGGGAGAAGATCAGTCAAAACTGGAGAACCACTTAGCTAGTGCATGAGACTGGTAAACTTACTAGACAAATAGACTACATCCTTCCTACCCATGTAAGAAGGAAAGGCAACGCACCAGCTGACAACCTGACAAATTGGGGGAGCAGTCATGTAGGAATAACTGTAGATGCAAATGAGGAAGAGTTATACCAAATGGAGGAAATGACAAACTTAGTAAAATTCTTGGAACATGAAAGATGAGGAGAGGGGAACCCCCGATCGGGGTGTAACACAATAGATCAAGAGGGACCAGGGTGATGGGACCGGGAAGGGAGAGGAAGATGACAAGTGGGTAAACGGACAGACAAGGGAAATGAAGTGAGCGGACAGGGAAGAAGGCAAGTGGATGGGCAGAGCAGAGAAGGTACAACCCCCGAGAGAATGAGGGCAGTGACGGATGAGTATGACAACAAAAGAGGGCAGGGAAGTAAGTAGGGGGTGGGCAGAAGGATGTCAGCAAATGGCAAGATGAGGACAACACGCATACGACAAGAGCAGCCAGGAGCAAGTGAGGTTTAGTGCTAGGAGGTGGTAGCCAGGACGAGGGGTCATCATTCTGAGATGACGGTGTAGGGATCAATGCAAGAAACAATGACAGATAGGTGGCAACAAAGGTAAACGATAAGAAGGGGAGGGGAATAAACCATAAGGGAGATCAGGGCATAGTTAGAGGCACGCAAAAGATGGAGATGAGAGCTAGAGAGAGGAAAGGTGGCCGAAGAATGACACTCCAGCCTATGGATGGAAGCAACATCAGACCTGCAAGTTGGTATGTTGTTCCTCTGATCCCTATCTTTGTAAGGCTAAGGATGAATATCTGTAGGAATATGGGAAATTTGATAATGAAAAAGAATGAGTTAGGCAAGGATGTACCCAGATACTCCTGCGACCCTGGTCCAGAAAGAATAGTAGAAATGCTTATGAAAACCCAGGGTAGGAAGCTAAGGTAGGAGAGACTAGAACCCAAGATGGGAGAGGTATACACCATGGCGAAAGATCAATATAAAATTAGACAGAGCGAGACTTTAGTCACCATTATAGGAAACTATGGGAGGAAACCAGAAGGTAACAAGGAAGCACCTCGGGGAAGGAAAAGAAAAGAGAAAAAGAGAATTAGGGAAACAAGAAACCTCTAGGGGAGGAATATAGGACCAGTACCCTAAGGGAAGACATAGCCAAACCGGAGAGGACCTGGGAAGTGAGGAACAGAAAACCGACCTTACCTAGGGAAGAAACCATGAGGACACCCACGATAGGTAGGTCATGTGCCTAGTATTGTCGTGAGGGAAAAAGGGTAAGGGAATCAAGAAAGGAAAGAACCCATAACATGTAGAGGACTGGTGACATTACGAAAGAAATTTTGAAGCAAACAAATTCTGGAGATCGAAGGGATAACAAAAAGGAAATAGGTAAGTGGGAAATTGTTTTGTTTTACTATTATAAATCTGATAATTGTAATGACTATGTGATAGGTCTCACCTCACACTATGCCTAGCATAGTGAGGAAGATAGAGAAAAATGAGAAGAAGATAGTAACAGGAAGGCAGGGAGTAACATGGTGCCCAGGAGAGGTAAGCGAGATAAAAATATGGTAGATGGAACACATGGCTCGAACAAAGAACAAAGGAAAACAGGGAGAAAGTCGGGTAGTAAGCATATGAAAACCCTTATTGAAGCCTATATGGCAGGGAACCTACCCGACATCACACCCTAAATTGTTGGTCAGGAGAGAGAACTTAATGACAGTATCAAGGACCATGACATCCCCATGGAGGAGTGGGAAAGTATGTTTCCCGATTTAGGGAATTCTGGAGGCTGCCACTCCCTCTTCAAACAAACAATACCATAATATTGGGTAATGAAGAATGTGGTGGCATGGGCCATGACCCTTAATCGAGAACAAGCAGTGTGTGGTAGAATAGAGGCAAAGGAGAATAGTAAAGAAAAGGATCTAGTCAGGGTTGAACTACTATGGGAAATAGCAACATTTCAGATACAGATCTATAGAAACAACTTGGCCTTCGGAAGAATTGAGCAGACACTACAAGATATGAAGAGGAGCGAGATGCTTGGCTCTAGTGCCAAAGTGCCAGCCCCAATCATATCCTCAAACGAGGATTGAAGCAGCGGTGTAGTACAAATCTGATATAATTTTGATGGAATGCTTTTACTTGTTTAATTTCTTTAATCTGAATAGTACTATAGATAGTAAAGACAATGTCACTAGATGGATAGCGAAAAACCTTTTCAAATTTTGGATAGGTTTTAATGTAGACCGATGGCTATCTGGTTTCCTTCGGGCAGGTAAGCCACTTGGAGCAAATTGAAGTTTCTGATTTTGGAAAATTAATATAAATAGAGGAAACACCGCCAAGTTTACAAGAAAAAACATCAAGGACATGCACATGCCAAAATAAATCCTCTTAGAGGAAAGGATCAAATCCAGGTGAATCCTCTAGATCATTTGCTCATGAAGGAAAAGCTACAAGCTGAGTTGTTCACTATGACATCTTGTCCCACAAGAATTCCAAACCTTCCCCATATTTTATTGATTCCAATTTTAAACACATCTGGTGGTGAAGTAAATAAAGGAAAAAGCCAAATATATAGATGGAACATCAATGCTTAACAATACAACTCATTTCTAGAATTTTGCAATTTCGAGGCTTTTCAAACTGGAACCCCTTCAATATCTAGGAATGCTAACAACATTAGGGAACCAATCATCTATAGTTTACTGAGCAAGATTAAAAATAAAATGACAGCCTGCAGTTATCAGTGGTTAAACCTACCTAGTAGAGTAGTGCTAAGTAAATATTTCCTATCCTCTCTTCCTCTATATCAATGCTCAACTCTTTTATAAAGAGATCAAAAAGTTTTATTCTCAAAGAATAAAATATAACTCTAAAAAGTTTCATCATTTAACTTGGAACATGATCCAAGCTCTGAAGGACAATGTCAGTCTAGAAATTAAGGACCTCGCTCTCATGAATATTTCCCTTGGTGCAAACATCCTCTGGTGGCTTAAATTTGGGACCTGCAAATGGTGGAAAGAAAAAATAGTCACAAAAATATGTTTTCGCCAGCAAAAAAAGGTCATGGAATCTTAATAAGCCTCTCCTAGAGGAGTAAGGGTGTCCCATCTTGTGATTATAAAACAGTAGGCCCCATATTACAATCTGATATGAAATGGATTCCAGGTAATATAAAAGTCATAAAATATGGGAGGATAGTGTGATGGGGAGAACCATTGCTTAAGAAAAAACATGAGTTGATGGAATTAAGAAATCAAATGATGTCTTAGGGAATCAAAACTATTTCTGATCTCTCAATATGGGATGAAGAAGATGAAGGCATATGGTTGGATGGAGAACTATGTCTCCTCCAGACAAACTTGCCCCTCAACTAGTTTTTTTCCAAATGCAATTGAGTGGTATAGGGCATGTAGACAAACTCACTCTTAACAACCATTGGTGGGGTGAAATGCACTGAATACACAGTAAAACTCAGTCATATTGCTCTAATTTCATAGATGTTGTCGCGTCCCTGTACCAAGATACAAAATTACATATAGAAAAATGATGGTTTTCCAAAGTTGAATATTTTTAAGTGGACCATAGTTCATAAATAACTATTGATAGTAGATAATTTATTGAACATGATATCCAAGACCCCTCCACATGTGTCTTGCATAAAAAGTTGAAAGAGAATCAAAGATATTTCTTAGAATGCGAACTCACCATTCAAATTTGGCATTATTCTTTTGAAGAGATTGATAGCATAAAGGAAATGACTTCAACATGGGTAGATATGTTCATATTTAGGAATCAAACATAATGTTCTCAACCATTTTCTTTGAAGAAGTTGATAAGTAACAAAAACCTCATAAAACTAGCTAAAGTATCCATTGAACCTGAAATTCAAACACTCAACTTTGTAAAATTTTCACAACATTTAAATGCATAATATAGGAATCAGTAGAAATGTGCACTTTAGCCCAAGGATGACATTATATCTTGTCTTTGGGTCATCATTGATCCAAGAGCTCACTGTTGCTGCACATAACCATAGCTTCACATCCAAGGGTATAGAATTATCCTTGTTTGAGATGAATTTTCCTCAAATTAAGTTGAGTTTGTTCCCTTTACATATTTACTTTAACCTCATTAATCACCTTTGACAAAGTATAATAGTCATTTTATTGTTAATTTTATCCAAACTGGATCCTCAACAAACTTTGTAATATGCACCTGGTTGTTTTACTTTTGTAGATTTTGTAAAAATGTCATCTTTTATTTTACTTTTTCTTGGTTAGTGAATTTGAAGTGGTAGTGAACCATTGTGATTGTTGGCCTTCCAAAGGCATCCCATTAAAACAATGAAGGTTGTAGTGAGAACATTAGCAAAGGGGGATTAAAGGAGAACTTGGGAAGTTTGTAGAGATGAGATCTCCAAGAGTGGAGCCTAGTTGAAGATTGATGGATAGAGTAAAGGAGGTTATCCATGATGAGCGAAGGTGTCTTTGAGTCATGCCCATTTTCTTTTCTTAAGTGAGTAACAATGCATGAAATTTTTGGGCATGCATACCTCAGTCTTAGTAATGAATTTCTCGAGCATAATGAATTCCACAAATCTAGCTTTCCTGGTTGGGTTTCTAGGGCCGCTTCTTTGTCCCTCCTTGATTCAATGTTGTTTCAAAGAGCATCACTATGTTATTTTTTTAGTTTGGGAAGTGTTTCTTTTTCTGGATCATAGCCTACAACAATGTCTGGTTCATTTATTAGTGCTAAGCCAAATTTCATTTATATTGATGAATCGTGGGGTTTTTCCTTTTTTTGTTTAATAAATGTGCGATATAGTATTACCTCACTATGATTGATTATTAGATGAGTTTTTTGAAATACATATCTATATTTGTTTGGAACTCCCACTAACTAAAGTAATGGATTTATTCACTATACAGCCTCTGCTATAGTTCACTTGAATATTCTATTGGACTGTGATCTTGGAATTATCACCCATTTGATGGTTTCAATCAAATGGTTTGATGTGTAATGATTATTGATTCACACAAATACTCCCTACAATGGTTTTCACTTGATTTATCTTCTCTCATGGTATCACGCCCAATTTCCAAATATGCACTCTTCAACATGTAATATGCTCAGCTGGCAATTTGTGGGAGTGTTTTCACCTATACTTTGCTAAATGGACTAGCACAACACTAGAACATGTTGTTGAAAGGATTTGGTTCTAGCTATAGTAGCAATTTGTGTCATATTTTCTTTGAAGGGAAAAGAGACTGCCACCTACATCCATCCATTTCTTTTGTTCGAACCACATTTAAGCAGTTCACAGTCAAGTAATTCATCCACTAGTTAATGTGTGTGATTAATTACCTACATCTCTCCTTATATGGGAAGAAAATCCTAAGTAAATTTCATGTTCATGAAGTTAGCAGTGGATAGAATCTAGTGTTTTAATTTTATTTTGCTATGTGATTGTAAAATAAAGGGGCATTGGTTGACAGTTGGGTGAAAGCATGTCGAAGATATTTTGGTCTGGTAAAAAATCCCTACTAGGTGCTTTTTCACTGCAACACCATGATATGAAGAAATGTTCATTGATGGTCAAATACAAGATGTAAAAAAGGTGGTGTATCAAGCTATAGTGAAAGAAATACCCACTAAAAACAATGCTCATTTAGGCTCTTCTTTTCAATGGCTTTGAACAAAAAAGTTCCAGCATAGGATGCCATGTTTAAGTGATCCTTTGAGGGCCCAAGTATCTGTCCAATGTGAAGGTTTGCTTCAGAATCAATTTACCATATGATGGTGTGATGTTGTTTCAAATTAGAGTTGTGAGAAACAGCTAAAAATTCAACTGGAAGGGTTGGTTAATGGGCTAACAACTCCTAGGGAGCCCTAAAGCAATAGTCAGAAGACAACAGGATTTTAAAATGAAGCATTACAACTAATTGTGCATTGGCCATTTGGTTGTCCATAAATGTAATGATATTTGATGATGTGAAAAAAAATGCCTTGACATATTTTTTCAAAATCTAATATACATATAATGGCCTTAATAAAGAACATATGATCAAGACCCCAAGACAAGAATGAAAAATGCATATTGACAAAAGGCATCTGTGGTGCTTCTTTGATGGTGTAGAATTGAGGTTTGTATGATGCGAAGGGGATTTTATACATGTCAAAGAGCCATTACATCAACTTCTCTTGTGAGCTAAGACTAGAGAGAAATAATATATATGAGTGAAAATCATTCACTTTCAGCAATTCCTCCATCATACTCACAAGATCTGGGACCGAGATAGGTGACATGTTCCCCAAGTTCTAAATTTTGAGTTGGGAAGCACCTTTTTTCTTTCCTCCATTTCATGTACCCTTGTCAATAGTGTTAAGATAACCAGGACAACAGTTTAAAATTTCATCAATTTATGTGAAGTTCCTTGCCATGCCAACTTGGTTTAGACCTTGGAATATTGCAATAGTATTTCCTTGAAGTATATCCTTTTTGAAAAGGAAGTATGCTATATCAAGCCCTCCCCAAGGTCTAAAAACAATGAATAATCTGAGACCTATGATGGAAAGCCCATAGATGTGATTATAAGTGTGATAAATCACTTCCCCTACCTTCTTTGAAGTTGCAAAGATACTAGTAGGTTGATCTATTAGACGTTGTTCAGAAAAAGGGCTCTAATTTTTCAAGCCATATACCAAGCTTGAAGAGCCAAGACAATAACAATTTGTGGGTTTGTAGACTTGCATATCTCAAACATTTTAACCAATAACATACCCTTTTTGTGGTAATATGAGTTGGGATTCTCCATGGCATACATAACCTTAGCCTGTGCATCCAAGTGCATTACATGAGAGAAGGGCACTACATCAAAAAACTTCTTTAACAAATACCTATCATTATCCCAATATAGGTAATGATTTTGATGATATGTAGGTATTTTTTTTGCTATGCTTCTCTTGGATTCTAGAGGCCATCTATGGCTTGCTTGTTGAAGTATTTTTGGTTCAGAGATGGATTGCACTCAGTTCTATTTTGGTTATGTGCATCCTTACATGCTATATAAATGAAAACTTTAGCTTTTTTGTGTATAAATGGTTTGGATTCATATTGATGCACATGAATATATATGTTTTTCTTTAAATTTTGAATATTTTAGGTGTTTTTGGTTGATTGGTTTTTAAGTCCAGTTTTTCTACTAGTTTTGGTCCAATTCTAACTGATTCTGGGTTCAAATGGTTTTCCGGTGTGATCACTGATTTGGTTCCAATAAAATTGGTATCTACTATAATTTATTTTGCTTAGTACTAATTACATTCCAGACTCGAATGATCAATTTAAATTTTAAATCAATTTACATTCTAAAATGATGAATGATAAATATATTTTTTAAATCAATGTAAATTATATAATGACAAATGATGAATATTGATCAATGTATTTCATTATTGAATCTTTTGGTGTATGGATGAATGATGAGTATGAGTGATGTATGCACTAGTATGAATGATGAATATGTATCGGTGTATTTCATTATTAATTCAATTATGTATGGATCAATATATTTATGCCTCATTATTGAATATCAATTTGAATTTTATGTGTGTGTGTGTGTGTGTGTGGGTGTCACAAATAATTGTATACCCTAACATCACCCCATCCCCCGTAAATTTACCTAAAATTTGAAGGTACTCCTACACACCCCCCATGTGCTTCTCCCCACACCCATATCCCCCCATCCCAGATTCTCGATGGAATATTTCTTAGAACCTCTCTATTTTCTAATAGAAAAGAACAACAAAAATACATAATGCCTTAGATCTAAGAACTAAGCCAACATGATGGAACATTAATAAATTTATTTATTTAGTTATTTGGTGAACAAAAATAGGACCTAAATTATAAATTTTTGAAAAATTACTATATAAAGAGAGATCATTAGACTCTGTGAGACATCCAGTAAGGAGGTGCAATAAAAAGTTTGTATATTACCGAGAGATGTTTACTCGATATCTTGATGGATTAAGGTTTTTATGCAACCCCTATAACACTTTGAAGTAGTGCTTTAGTACTATTTTTTATTTTCTAAGTATTCAATATTTTAGGATAACTTAGAACCCTATAGGGTTTAGCTTCTAATCTTAATTTTTTGATATTGTTCTACAACTCAAATTTTTCATAGCTAGGAGAATGGCCGGACCACACAATTGGTAGAGAAATTAGATGGCATAGGGGTAATGGCATGCAAAAGGATTACCCATAGCATCATAGAAATTGTGTGCAAGTCAATCTGGGTTTCCATCATCAATGTCCTCCATTGTGACTAGAGCTGTGTATATTTGGAAGAATGTCCCCAACAAGGGTCACTTGGGTTGCATATCAATTGATTTGTGATACTCAAATTTGAAATACATAGGGAAATTCAAGGAAATGCATTATAGTTGTAAGTATTCTCACTCTCGATACTTATTAAAGTCTCAAATTTGTCCAGTAAATTTGTGATTCAGTGTTGAGGGAAATGGCTTACCGAGTTTATCATCAATGTTGCAATCCCCTTGAAGTGCCAATTCATCATTACAAGTGGTCCAGACCACATGTAAATTTTCTAATCTAGCTGGAGGAAACACCATTTTTCTCATCTAGGTTGGGGAGACAATATTTTGTGACATACATTGTATTTCACCTCAAAAAATATAATTCAAGTCCCAAAAAATTACCAATGAAACACAACAAAGAGAAGCTCAAATTTATGATTGAATTCAATATTTAAAAACAATGATGGATATAGAATGACTAACTTAAGGTTTTGAGGGGCTCCGGGCATAGAATAGAATACCAACATCTCAACGACCTTGACTAGTTGTCTCTGAGACCTAGTTATCCTTGACAATAAGAAGAAGAAGCAGGGTATGCACACTAATTTAGTTTGTTTTCTTCTTCTTCAACCTGAATTATTTGATCAATTTCACTCTCCATCATAGATATCCTTTAAGAAATCTGCAAGACATTGTTGATGCCCTGTAAGGGCCCTTCATTGGGTATTAATAATCAGTGTTGATACATGCAGTGAAGTCCATGGTGGAAATTGACAAAATCCTCTTTCTTCTACTCGGTTTGTGTATTATGCTAGATCGCACCATCATATGCATCACTACTGACAACATAAAATAGAAAAGAAGTAGGAAAAAAGTATTTGAATGTTCGTCAATTGGATATTATCATTTTAATTAATTAGGTGTAAGTATTTGGTAACTTGATAGGGACAAAAATGTGCATTGTGTCAAAGGATGTTATGTTTTAGTTAATATGGGTTTTCTACATGGTGGTAAGAATGTGGGTCATTATTGATGATATAAATGTATGTGGAAGTGAACTTGGTGCAAAATGTTGAATGTAATTTATAATTCATTAAAATTTAGTCATTTTTAACTAACATTTTTATTTTTACTAAATTATTAGTTCTGTTATTACTCTTATTTACATTTTAAAATAATAGAAAAATGGTTAATTCATTTTAAATACATACTTAAATATATATTACTTAAATTATTTTGATTTTGAATTATGCCATGTATTTTATACTTTTCAACTTATTATGTACAAGAATGTGAAAAAAATAACATATATTAAGTAAATATATAGTTAAAATTTGGAGAAAGTGATAAATTAAAGAAATGAATATTGTTATAATTGAAAAGACATATTTGAGAATTTTGCCTCATATTAGTTGGAAACTGAGAATGTATAGATTGTATCTCTATAATATAATTGGTCATTAAAAATTACTACTTTTCAAAAGAAAAAGAAAAGGACTACATCTTCATCATGTCCAACTTCTCACCTCAACCAAAGGGGGATAGTGCAAGATTTGAACCCAAGACTTATGGTTCAGTGAGACTTCATTTCCATGACCATTGCTAATTGAGCTGCCCCCAATGGACTGTGTTAAAGATATATAATATTAATATAACATTAATAAATTAAATCCTTTTTTTTTTAAATAAAGTGAGATTATTGTAATAGGTTAATATTAGATTATGAGGTATAGAATAGTCACTAATAGTGTGTATTGTTAAGGCATTTCTTATGTAAAGGTTATTAGTTCAAAATCTTGTGGTTCTAGCTTATTGATTTGAGAGACAATCTCCAACATAGTTTGGTAGATATGTTGTAATATGTTGTATTGTTTAACATTTTTACCCAGTCAAAATAAATTGAAAGTTTTTCTTCTGGCATTTCCATGCAGATATCAGTAGAGTAGAGCAAGATGCAACACTCCAATGTGATGTTGTGAACATTCAATTTGAATGGAACAATAATGTTGAAATGAAATTGTAAATAAATATTTACAATAAAAAGAATACAAAATATAAATTACATTGGGTTAGATGTTTTATTTTTAATATGAAATCAAAGTAGTTGTTATTTGAAATTATAGTTTTAAAAATCAGACCTGGTCTTCAAATCATGTTTCAAATTCGAACTAGATTGAAAGATTTAAAAAAAATACATTAAAAATTAATAATAATAATAATATAATATTAATAATAATGAATATTAATAATAATAAAATTAATTAATATTTAACATTACTAGAGATATAAATAATTGAAAGTTGGATCACCTATACACCATGTGAGAATAAAAAAGTGTTTAAGGAAGTATAACCTTTCAGCCCATCTATAACAACCTTTTAATCCCATACCACTTGAAAGTTTAGATTGCTCAAGTGACACAATTAAAATGACTAACATAAAGAATTGATCGCTATTATTGTTACACTTGTTAGGTACTTGTACTTTTGTTCCTAGACTAAATTAGTCATTCGTGGATTATTCATTTTTAGTTGTATTACTTATTAGATAGTCATATATTTTAACCCTGGACTAAATTATTCATTTATGTTAGTCATTTTTAGTTGGGTCACTTAGGATTACTCATTTTTTGTAGTATTCCACTTGGATAAGCTGCAGTGACTAACCTTTTTAGTCACTTAGTAACTAATTTCACATTTTATACTACTGGTTAAAGCTCATCAAAATCTCATATTTACAAATATAATAAAAGAAAATAATTTTGAACTCCCAGAAATAGTTTGATATTTTTTATGATATGAGTGGATGTTTCATGGAGGAGATCATGATGTGTTCAGAGCATGCCACATAGGCTCACATGATGACATAATAACTTCACCCTACCAACTTTCAATACATATATTCTATCATGTTCTTCAATTGTGTCTTTGGAAAACATTCAACCATCCCTCTCTAGTGAAAAAATGAGTTCATGGTAATGAACAACTCATAATGTTTCACTAGCTATGACATATTCTTCTCCAATTTCTCTTGGAGCCTCAAAATATTAAATAGAAATCATGAAGGAATGTAATAATTGTTACAAAAATGTTATTTTCTCCTTGGTTTACCTCTAAAATTTACCTCAACAAGGATATAGGAAGTCATATCCCTTTCCTTCAACAAATCTTCAAAAATCTATGATTAATCCTATTCACTTTGTTTGGTGTCCCCTTAAGCTCCAATCGAGGTTTTTTACTTATTATATTAATAAGTGACACTCTTTAAATTTATTTTCATCATACAATACTTCTTGCAACTAATTATTTCACTCCATGGCTATCCTCCAAAATGGTAGTCTTCATATTGAAATTTCGTACATAATCATTGAAAAAAATAGATACTCATTACAAATATTACCCTAACATGAAAACTTCAAAGGTTTGAGGAATTGATTTTAAAATCATGGCTATGTTTTTACATAGGAAGTAGGTATTATTGAGAAGGAGACCACGAAAATGAGAAATTCAACCTAGGAAGCACTCTTCCCCATCACAATATCATATTCAAAACTTGAAGCAAGATAGGTAGGTATTTATTTGGTCCCTATAATACTAGTGTATTCCCTTATTATTGTTGTTGTCATTGTAGCCCCTTATTCTTATTTTTGTGCCATGTTGTCCCCATATTGTTATTATTCTGCCCCATAGAAGTCCACTATTATTATTGGTGTGTCCTTACATTATTATTGTTATGTCAGCTCTGATTATATTGTGACTACTTAGACTCCTATATATAGAAAGGAGGTCTTGTCATTTGTATCTTCCAATAATTGTTCATTTGTTTAATGTAAAGTAGGTTTCCCCCTTGAAGAGGCTACTTATGAAGTTTTTGATCTATCTCATTCTTCTATTTTGTGAGCTTGTTTCATAACAATTGGTATCAAAGCTTCAGGTTCTAGGTTTTCGTTGCTTCTAACAGGTCATCGTGGAATTTTTTCTCTACATTTTTTGCTAAGAAGGTTAAGAATTTGAAATTAAAACCCATTTTAGGAACAATCATGATGAACGTCAACACTGAATTTAAGACTGTGTCTCGCTATATGTTTTGAGATATGGACTGCAGAATTTAGGGTTTTGGTAGGCTCCTGAATTCGATGTCAAACAGGTCGCCTTGGGAAAATATTTATAACGTTTTCTATGAGAATCAGATTTAAATTTCATAAATAGTTAAAGAAATCAAACACACTGTAGTTTTATGTGTATCGATTTCAGATCCAAAGGTCAAACAATTGACATGTGGAACTTCATACAAGTTCTCTCTACTGAACCAGTCTATAATCAAGTCGTCGTGGGATATTTGACACAATGCTTTCTTGGAGAATCCAATCTAGATCAGAGTTGTGGTGTTGGAAAGAGGATACAGAGGGATATTGCAAGAAGAAATTTTAGA
>APFE030905811.1:66589-77778 GCA_000404065.3 Pinus taeda | reverse complement strand
GGTAAAATATATTCTAGAGGAGCATAGGATTGATGCGTTCATAGGGAATTTAAAGGATAACATCCAACATGAGGTTCACCTTTGGGAACTTGATTCATTGGAGAAGGCATTTAGGTTGGAAAGAAACAATGAAAGAAAAATTACGGCAAGAAGGAAGCCTACCAATCAGAAATACAAATATGGAATTGTTTTTGCCCCTAGCCTTCCATAACCTACAAGGTTGACAACACAACAATTGGAAGAAAAAATAGAAAAAGGGCTTTGTTATAGTTGTGAAAGAAAATACACTAAAGGTCATAAGTTTCTTGAGAAGAAATTATTTTACATAGATTGTGAAGAGGAAGAAGAAAAGGAACAAGAAACATCAAATGAAGAGGATACACACCAGGAAACAACCCTAGAGAAAGAAGAAATGAATCCGACCATATATTGCATGCATTGTCTAGAATTACCACTCCTCAAACTATCAAGTTAAAAGGACATAACAATAAGAAAAAGGTAATAGTGTTGATTGATTCGAGAAGTACCCATAATTTTATTCGTTGTAAGATATCAAAGGAATGGAATTGCTTGCTATGTCCAACATGGGAGTGTCAAGGGATGGTTGCAAATGGAGGAACCATAAATTTCTCTGGAAAGTGTCATAATATTAAGCTATCCATGGGAGAATATGTGTTGAATAGTCCAATTCTTTCCATTCCAATGGGTGGTGTTAATGTTGTACTGGGAGTCCAATGGGTACAATCTTTGTCTATGATAGATTTTAATTTTCAAGAACGTTTCTTGAAATCTTTTTTAGAAGGAAAGGAAGTTGAATAAAGGGGTATCGTAGGGAAATAGGGAGAGATAATCATCTCTAATGGCATGAAAAAACTTCTAAAGAAAGAACAATGTGGCGTAATTGCATAATTATGCTCGCTAGAGGTTCCCACATCAAAATCATCTATTTCTCCATATCTCCAAAAAGTCTTGGGCAATCATTCCAAGGTATTTGAGACTCTTAAAGGCTTCCCATCTATCCATGATCATGATCATGCTATTCATTTGATTCCAAGAAGTGTTCCACCAAACCTGAGGCTTTACAGATATACCTATGCCCAAAAGAGTGAAATTGAATGTATGGTTACAGAAATGCTATAGGCTTATATAATTCAACATAGTCAAAGTTCTTTCTCTGCTCTAGAAGTATTGATGCACAAGAAGGATGGATCTGGCGCATATGTCTGGATTATAAGGAGCTCAACAAGCTCATTATTAAAGATAAATATCTCATTCCTGTCATTGATGAATTATTGGATGAAGTGCATGGAGCAATTTACATTTCCAAGTTGGATCTTCGTTCAGGATATCATCAAATCAGAATGAAGACTGAAGACATTTCGAAAACAACATTTAGAACTCATGAGGGTCATTATGAATTTCTAGTCATGCCTTTTGGCTTTACCAATGCACCTTCTACATTTCAAGGTTTGATGAATTCCAATTTCAAACTCTTCCTTAGAAAATTTGTGTTAGTATTTTTTGATGATATGCTAATCTACAAAAGGTCTTGGAAGGATCATGTTCAACATGTTGATAGAGTGCTCAAACTATTGGAGGAGAAATAATTATACGCAGAAACCTCCAAATGTTTCTTTGGAGTACAAGAGGTGGAATATTTGGGTCATATTGTATCTCATGAAGGTGTTAAGGTAGACCCTAACGAAATTAAAGCCATTAAGGAATGGAAAATCTCCACATCCATAAAACATATGTGAGGATTTCTCAGGTTGATAGTGTATTATCACAAGTTTGTTAAGAATTATGGGACAATCGCAACACCTATAACAACATTACTAAAGAAAGATGCATTTTCCTGGACTCAAAAAGAAACGAATTCCTTTGAGCATCTTAAAGAGGAAATGTGCCAAGCACCAGTCTTAGCTATGTCAGACTTCACAAAAACCTTTATTTTGGAATGTGATGCCTTAGGAAATGGAATTGGTGTTTTTTAATACAAGAACAAAGACTCATTTCTTTTGAAAGTCATGCAATGAAAGGAAAGTATTTACACAAAGATATTTATGAGAAGGAAATGTTGGCAATACTACATGCACTTGATAAATGGCGACCTTATCTAATGGAAAGACACTTCAAGGTAAAAATAGATCATATAGTCTTAAATACTTTTTAGATCAAAGATTATCTTCAGAAGAGAAGTAAAAATGGGTCACAAATATTTTGGGTTATGACCTTGAAATCATCTACAAAAAAGGGAAGAATTTTTTTGTTGCGGATCCACTTTCAAGAAAGGATGAGGATGTGGAAGCATTGATTTGTGCCATTTCTATTATCCAACCAAATTGAATAAATGAAGCAAGGGATGAATGGAAGAATGACGAAGAAGTGTGCAAACTAATTCAAAAGTTGCAACATCCCAGTACATCTGATACATTTAGCTGGAAAAATTATTCGTTATGGTACAAAGAACGCTTATACCTCTGTAAGAATTCCCAACTCAAATGAAATATTCTTTTAGAATTTCACACATGTCCCTTAGGAGGGAATTTAGGAATTTTAAAAACTTACCACATGGTTCAGAATGAATTTTTTTGGGATGGCCTTAAATATGATATTAAAATGTTTGTGGCAGAATGTTTGGTTTGCCAATTAAATAAATTTGAGACAATTAAGACCCCAATTCTATTAGAAACTTTATCCTTACTCGAGCCCGAAGGAAAGAGTGTCATCATGGTGGTAGTTGATAGACTTCCCAAGTATGCACACTTTTGTTCATTATCTCATCCATTTAAAGCCAATATAGTTGCTATTGCATTTATGGAAACAATTAAGAAGCTACTTGGAAACCCAATGATTATTGTAAGAGACAGAGATCCTATTTTCACTAGAATTTTTTGGATAAAATTATTTTCTTGTCTGGGTACTTAGTTAGCTCATAGCTCATCTTATCATCCTCAATCTGATGGGAAAACTAAGATATTGAACAAATTTTTGGAAGGATATATTTGTTTCTTTGTATCTGATAAACGGACATAATGGGTCAAATCTTTGCCTTGGGTTGGATGGTGGTATAACACTTCCTTCCATAATGTAGAGAAAATGACCAAATTTATGGAACTTTATGGATATCATCCACCATCCATCACATCATATTTAAGAGAAAATTCTAAGGTTCAAGTAGTGGAAGATCATATCGAGCATAAATTTTTTTTTCTCTAACTCTTGAACGATAACCTAACTTTGGCGCAGAATAGAATGAAACAACAGACAGATCAAAATCACAGCGAAAGAAGTTTTGATGTAGGTGACTGGGTATTTCTACTACTACAACGATACAAACAAATGTCCCTCAAGAAAAATAAGAAGGATAATAAATTATGACCAAAGTATTATGGTTCGTACAAGGTGTTGCAAAAGATTGGTACTCTGGCATACATCTTGGAACTTCTTGCATCTTCCCAAGTGCACCCAATTTTCCATGTTTCATGCTTAAAGAAGCTTATAGGTGACAATATCCCACTTCAAAAAATATTACTAAAACTTGAGGACGAAGGAAAAATCATATTGGAACCTAATGTAGTAACTGAAACAAGAACTCAACAGCTACGAAATCGATCAATTTCAGAGTATATCATCAAGTGGAAGAACTTACCCACTGAAGATTCCACATGGGAGGATGAGAGTTTTATACAAAAGCATCCAGAACTACTCAAGCCTTGAGGACAACATTTTTTTGAAGGGCAGGGGCATGTTAAGTCCATATAATACTAGTGTATTCCCCTATTATTATTGTCATTGTAGCCCCTTATTTTTATTGTTGTGCCCATGTCGTCCCCATATTATTATTATTGTGCCCCATAGAAGCCCACTATTATTATTGTTGTGCCCTTACATTATTGTTGCTATGTTGGCCCTGATTATATTGTGACCCTTTAGACTCCTATATATAGAAATGAGGTCTTGTCATCTGTATCATCCTAGAATTGTTATGCCCTGAAGTTGAAAAGTGTTGATGTTGCATCAATGACATTTTTTTGTTAAAATTTCAACATCTCATACAAATCACATTTAAAATAAAAATATCATGACTTCAAAAAACCTTAAAATTCCAATAATTTTGGAGGATACCATGAAATATAAAATATCCTGATTCAAAAAACCTGAAAATTCCAACAATTTTCAACTATGGCATTAAAGATAAATATCATGAATCTGAAAAACCTTAAAATTTAGACATTTTTCAGCGATAGAATTAAAACCAAATATCATGTCTAAAAAAAATCTTAAAAGTGAATACTTAAATCAAAGAGGTGTTTTTTTTCCTGGGGAGAAAATATCATAATTTCCATTACTTTGTTGAAAATTGCATGTTGTAAATGCCATAGGCATATGCAAATACTTATGACCGTAGTCAGCTGTTTGAAGTTACAAAATTGTGAGTTCTAACAAAATAGACCATGTTGGGTGTGCTAGTGTTGCTATACATATATAAATAATTACATATTCAAAAAATCACCATTAGTGATCGCTAATCTGTAGCCAAAATTTTGATAATTACATGATAGATAAAAACTGTGAAAAAACAAGTATAGACTGCTGATATTAGGGCCTGTCTGCCCTCCGAAGTTCCTGACCCATATATGGTCTGTGGAAGTATTGGTAGGTCCACTTCAGTGTGTACTCTATGATTAACCATTCTCCTCGAGGACAATGCATTGTCTCTTTCGATAGTTTGTCCGCACTTTCATTACTCTCCATGTAGATATGAGTGCATGAAATGTGATCAAAATGTGTTTTGAGAAAAACAATTTCATCCATAATAGTTCTGAGAGTATATGCATGGAAAAATGTTGTTTTGTTAAACTAGTTTATGACTATTTTGGAATCCCCAAAAATTTGTAAGTGTCTACACTATTTGAGAATGGTAAAATGTAAAAGGTGTCAGAGAGTAATCAACGCTGCATAATTATTTTTACCCTCTTCCAAACCCATGCATATGTTAAAGTAATGAGTGTTTGATATATGAATAATTATGCCTCCCCCACATCCCTGTACTTGTGTAGCCCCATAAAAATATGCCCAGGGGTGGGCTTTGTCAATCGGTTCCTGTGTGATGTTCTGAGTTCTGTAGACTTGTTCCTCAGCTAGGAGTTCCCCATAGCTCGAGCAGATTTTTGGAGGTATCAAGGCCCATATTATATTCCAGTCTCTAAAGATGATGTTATTGCGGAACATCAATATGTACCAAGTGACCAAGAGCGACAGATTCCTAGATCTTGGCTCAGTTGCAGCTTCCCACCATCTATCCCAGGCATTTGAGATATCTATGCCACTCCAAGAATGCTTGATATTTAATTTGTGTAGGACTTGAGACCAGAGTAGTTGGGATGTGGCGCAAGTGAGGAATAAATGATGATTTCTTTCCTCCTCTTCATGGCATAAAACACACCAAGTCGAACCTGGGAAGGCCCTTTTCTGAGGTTTGCTCCTGTAGGAGTTTTATCCATTATGATATTCCACATCAGTAATTTTGTGCATGGAGGGGTTTTAAATTCCAAAGATGGCTCCACCATCTCATTAGTCTATCTGGCTTGTGCTCAACATGTATGATATCATACCCTTTCTTGGAGGAGTAGTGCCCATTTTTAGTAAAACCACAGATAAATTCATCCTCCTCTTCATTTAGGCACACATGGGATTCTGATAAAGTCTGCAAAAATATTCTCCACTGTCTTTCCCATTGATCTGGGATATTCCAAGCCTCTCTTGTGTGTCATGCTTGCTACAAAATGATTGAGTTACGATGGTCTCCAAGATGTGATATGAAGAGGGCTCCATTGTGGTTGAGGAGTGTGATCAATTCCTGTGGGAGTTGGTAGGCATTTACTCTACCAATCTAGGTATCAATCTTGATTTGGACTGACTCCCCATTCCCAATCCTCCAAATAAGGCCCCTTTTGATGATGGGTAGGGTGTTGATTATGGCCCTCCAGATGACTGAAATACCTTTCCTGTTCCATGTAGGTCGCCTTACCCAGTATAGTATAGTGCTAGGCCAAATGTATTTATGGGTGACCAACTTTGACCAAAGACTCTTGTGCTTCAGGAGTAGCCAACCTTGTTTAGTAGCCAGTGCTTGTATGAAAGCCGAGAGGTGCTTTATGCCCCAGCCTCCCCATTTTTTGGGGGTCGTAATTCTGCTCCATTTGACCCACACATAAGGCTTTCCATCTTTCTGTCCCTTCCATAGGAAATGGTTGCAGACTCTTTGGATCCAATGCAGAATTCGCAAGGGGATCCAGGCCAAGGACATCCAAAAGACTGGGGCTGCTTCTAGCACTACTTTTATGAGTACCAGTCTTCCAGCTCTCGATAGAAGGCGATGACGCCACATATTTATTCTTTTTTCCACCTTTGAGGTCAACTAGGTCTAATCTACTATCTTGTAGCCATCAGCTTTAATCTTGAATCCAAAATACTTCAGACCATCCTATAGTGCCAAGATTTGATATGGGAAATTTTGAAGGGCTAGAAAGGTTTCTTGTTGAGTACATTCAGAGAAGGATATAGTGGACTTTTCCCTATTGATTTCAATTCCTGTAGTAGCACTTAAGAGTTTTAATGTCTCCCTGAGAGTGATGATATCTTGTATTCCACCATTGAGGAAGATGAGTATATCATCAACAAAAAGTAAATGAGTTAAAAGGTAGTGATCAGTAATCATGAGTCCCTGGAGTCTCCCAGCTCACTTCTCAGTTACTATCAGTCTACTCAGGCCTTCCACGACCAGAAGGAACAATAGGGAGGATAAGGGACATCCCTGCCTGATTCCCCTTTCTACTTGAAAGGAATGGGAGGCTGACCCATTTATAAGGATTGCAAAGGAAACTGATGTTATACATCCCATAATCCATCTAGTGAACTCTAGAGGGAAACCCAGATGTATGAGTATCATCCTTAGATATAACCATCTTACTTTGTCAAAGGCTTCTGAGAGGTCGATTTTTAGTGCCATCCATTTTAGTTTTCTCAGTTTAATGGAGTGGAGGGCCTCTTGGGCAGAGCATGTGGCTTCATGAATATGTCTATTATGGAGGAAGGTGAATTGTTCCTGAGAAATGTGTTTAGAGAGGATTGGCTTGATGTGATTGGCTATAATCTTGGCTATAATCTTGGTAATAATTTTGTAGAGACAATTGCAAATGGATATTGGGTGAAACTCATGGAAGGAGGTGGGGGAGTTAGTGTTAGGTATGAGGGCAATAAATGTGGAATTTAAGGGGGCATATATGCAGCTTAGAGATCGACTCTCTTCTACCACTCTTAGCAGGTCTGGTCCAATGATATCCAAGAAAGCAACATAGAATTCCATAGGCTAGCCATCCAGCCCTAGACTTTTGTCCTTCTTAAAGCACTTGAGAGTGCTTCTAATTCCCCCATGGAAACTGGTTTTATGAGATCCTCCATTCCTTCTAGTTCCAAGTACCCAGGGAAATGGTTTACAAGGTTTATGATTTCGGTAAGCGATGGGGCAGGGGGGGCTTTGAAGAGCTACTTGAAGTGGGAGATACCAAGGTGGGCGAGCTGAGAGTGAGTGGTGGCTGACTGATCCTGATCCAAGGGAATCTTCCAGATAATATTGTTGGCTTTCTTTCCATTGGAAAAATTGTGGAAGAATTTTGTGTTGTCATCCCCCACTTGAAGCCAGATTGCTCTACTTCTGAGTCTCCACAATTCTTCTCGATCAAGGAGGATCTTGGATCTCTATGATTCCAAGTCAACATTATGTAGCTTTGCTTCTGCGGATAAGTAGCCAAGCTCACTAACATCCGTTAAGGAGGCGAGCTGAGCTTCGATGTTCGCAAGGGATTTGTTATCCCTAGCTCTTTTCCTTTTTTTCCATTCAATGGTTAATCTCTTAAGCTGATGCAGGTTGTTGTAGAAATTTGTAGCCTTCCTCTAATCCCTGAGGGGTGGTTGGGCTTGCCAAAAATCTAAAATCATCTTGATATAATCAGAGTCCTTTAACCAAGAAGAGTTAAATTTGAAAGGTGCCCTTGGTTTCCTAGATGGACCAGCCACTTCCAAGAAAATGGGAGATTGATTCGAAATTCCCCTTGAGCCAACCCATTACTTGTAGATGGCGAGAGTGTGGAGGAGGTCTTCTTGAATGAGATATCTATCCAACCTTCTACCAAGGGCAGCTTCGTCAGTATGTCTATTATGCCATGTTGGCATCTCCTTATTCATGGATACATCTATGAGCCCATAATGGTCCAGAAGAAAGCTCAGTTGATCTAAGAGTGGGTCAAGCTGCGAGTGATGCCCAATGGAAAAATTCAGGTCTCCCCGTAGAATAGTGGCACTGTTGATCAAGGGAATTTCTAGAAAGGATTTCGAAAAAGCAAGAATGTTTTGGTTGGGGACATAAATATTAATGATGCGAAGCTGTTTGCCTAAATCTGTAGAGAAAATTTCCATGCCCAGGAATACCTAGCCCCCCCAAGAAGATATCATCCTAATAGATTTTGGATTGATTCCATTGGCTAAACCCCCAGATCTGCCCACTGCGTCTAGGCCTTGAAAGTGCCAGCAAAGCAGAATGGCTCGTAGGATCTTAGTAATCCGATCAGAAGGCCCAAGGGTTTCCTGAAGAAGAATCACGCCACAGGGAGTACAATGTAAGAGGCGCTTGAGGGCAAATTTTTTTTTTGGGTTGGCCAAGCCCCTACAATTGAAAGAGAGAAAAAACATAAGGGAATAGTATCAAGGGTTTCAGATTCTCTAAGTTCCCTTTCAATGGTGTTATGTCGACCCTGCATCACATCTACCCCCATAGATTTGATGGCTTTGGATATCTTTGAAGGCCTACCTCTAGTGGGTTTAATCTTAGAGGGAAGGGGAGGATGCTGAGACCTAGCTGGGAGGGGATGATCAAATGTCAAGATTAGAGATTGTAAGAGTGCGAGCCCGAGGCAGAGGGGGAGAGTGGGGGGTGAAGGAGAGGGCTCAGAGTTTCTATTGTCAAGGGGGTAGTAGAGAAAATGGGGGAGGGGGGCTTGAGCTCACAGTTAATGGTGGAATTTATGCCGAGAGGGATGCAAATTGATGTATAGATGCATTAAATTGATTACTAAGCAGAGCAACGGAAAAGGAAAGAGGAGAATTACCCATTGTAGGATCATCTTCCACAACAGACTGGGATTGAGTTAGTGGAGGGGATATAGGTGGTATCAATGGAGCATTGGTTTGTTGGGTAGTGACTCCATCTGCATCCTTAGAGTGATCCTGACCTGAGGGCTTCTTGTCCACAATTGGTCTTCAGTCTGATGGTGCTTCGTTCCCCTTGTGGTTGCCTATGAAGTAGGAGTGAGTAGCGGACAGTCCTTGTATAGATGGTCAACCTTGTGGCATCTTCTGCACTAAAAAGGCACACCTTCGTAATCCAGATTTTGATGGCGTGAGAAGTGCCTCTAGTGGAGGGTTATCTTTTCCTCCAGCCCTTCCCTGGTATCCAGATGAACCAGGACACGTGCCATTTTCATGATTCCTGACTTTTCAAAAGATTGATCATGTTCTAAATAGGTGCCCAATGCATCTCCAATATGCTTGAAGACTACAGGGGTCCAGAACTGCATTGTGAGGCCCAACAAATAGATCCAAATTGGCCCAACACCCAATTGTTCTCTCTATAGGTCAAATAAAGGATCTCATCTTTTTAACAGTACCGAAGCAATCTCGATGTGCCAGAATCAGGATAATATCTAGTTGGTGTATTCTTCCCTTTGGAAGCACAGGGCAAACTACCCACGAGCCAGAACCCTGATGATGGGCAATTCTTTGAATAGGGAACCCAAAATCTCTGAGGTCTAGAGTCAAAGACAATTTACAGAGTAGTTCATGCCCCGTACTCGACCCACCAGAACCTGCTTTGTCGTCTCTATAACTTTGCCCATTGGAATATCCTCACCAAGGGCTAGGTTGATGTCCCTATCACCAGTTTTTGGGCAACTGCCTTTCTTAGGTTTGTCTGAGCAGAAAGCAGTTGGGTAATCCTTGAGAAGACCTCGACACCCTTGGTTAATAGTTTGGGGGGTGGACGGGGTAGATTTAGGGTTTGGGATCGAGGAGTTGAAGCAACCTGAGCAGATGGGGGTGTTAGGGTTTGTACCTCCAGGGTTTATGGTTGCACTTGAGGGGGAAAGATTGATGAGAGGAGGGGACTCGGATGGATGGATACGAGAGGTGGAGGGTGCACAATGGGGTGCAAAGATATGAGGAAGTTGTGGTAAAGGGGCATTAAATGTGGGCGAGGGCTGAGGACAGGTTCCCAGTAGGCTTGGGGTCACTGGAGAGAGCGAGAGCAATCCAAACCAGGTGCATCTTCCATGTGGGCTGAGGGAAAAGGATTGTTTACAGAAGGATCCGAACGAACCTGAATGGACTAAGCAGCTGTCAATAGTCATAGAGTGTCAGCAAAAGGGCCAGAGCCCGATATGGTTTGATGGTGCGACTAGATAACTTGATGGGGTTGAGGGTCTGCCTCATAGTCAACATCATCTAGCTCCATCGAAATTGACAGTAAATGGTCGGAGGAGCTACAATTGTCAAGGAGACAAAACAAGGGATGGAGATTAAACCATGTAAAACTGCCTGGTGAGGCCTCTTTTAGCTAGGTAAGCATGGGCTGAGTGAATGAGTGCCACAGGGGAGATAGGGAGGTTAGGGGTAAGTTCAGGCTAGCCAGGTGCTAGAGCCATGGCCATCAAGCCCTGGGATTTTGACCCCCGAGGCCACCATGGATGCCGACTTTAGCATTGCAGAGCTCTTCTTCAGTCATACTCATTTTGCAATTCCTAAATCAAAAGGTTGTTATACCAAGGGTAATTTATTTTATGCTAAAAATATAGCTATTTTAAAATCTTAGAATAAGACAACTTAACACATTGTCACAAAAAATTAAAAATCAACCATGAAATTGACATAGAGTGAGGGTGGACTTGATCCATTGAAGTGAAAACTCTAAAATCAACTATGAAATTGACAATAACGGGGTTGGGTTGTTAGTCGAACATCGACATAGCCCTTGTAGGAGAAGAAAATAAAAAATAAATAAACAAATGAAAAAAATGAAACAAAAGAAAAACTTAAAAACTTAAAATTAAAACAAAAACAAAATAAATAAATAA
>APFE030905811.1:7968-65473 GCA_000404065.3 Pinus taeda | reverse complement strand
ATAAAATATTGTTCATAATAACAATAATCCAAAAAAAAACCAAGGGGCCTAGAAAAAGGAGAGAACTAAGAGGAGAGGGTGGGAATCCAACAACTGCTAATTTTCCAAACATCATCCCTATTAATATTACTGGAAGACCTCTCAATTTCAATGGCTTCCCTAAATTTGCGATGGTGGAAATGAGGAATCTTAGCGATAAAAATACCCTCCTCAATGCATATATGATGCTTGGGCTTCTCTGTATGTTCGATCAAAGCTGAATATATTGTCCTCTCGTGCTTGATATCAGCAGGGCGTTCCTTAATCTTTTGGTTAATAGAATGAT
Organism: Pinus taeda; assembly: GCA_000404065.3. Lineage (NCBI taxonomy): Eukaryota > Viridiplantae > Streptophyta > Pinopsida > Pinales > Pinaceae > Pinus > Pinus taeda. The sequence continues at coordinate 65,148 of APFE030905811.1, read as the reverse complement.
CAGTTTCGCCGATGTATGAGGTACCACAGGAACAAGGGATGATATAAACACCTTTCATATTCATAGGGTTTACGTGGTCTTTAACATACTTAAGGGAACTTCTAATGGTACTGAGGGGTCTAAAGGTTGAGGGAATATTATGATTCTTTAGGATTCTAGCAATCTTGTTTGTCGTCCCTTAGATGAAAGGGATATGGACTCTTCAATAGAAACGCGTCGACCAAAATCTTCAATGTGATTTCTTCTGAAAAATATCTATACATTATGATATGGACCACAAAAGCCTGAATTCGAAAAAATAAATGATTAAAAGAAATCAAATAACAGATTTATTAAAACAAACTTCATAAAAATATTTTTATTCCTTAAAAAAAGACAATTAGATATGTTAAATAGCATATATATAAACTAAATAAGAAAATTATTAAAAAAATAAAAAACTCAAATAAAATAAAGAAAATATTAAAAATATTAAAAAGATATTTAAAAATAAAACAAAATAAAAATTTATTAGAGTCGGAGGATTGAGGAGCTACCACACCCCGATGCCAAAGGGGTGTGGATAGGGTGGATGGAGTGACAATCCCTCGTGGATTCTTGGAATTGAGAGACTACTCCACCCTAGCACCAAAGGGTCATGGGAAGGGAATTAGTAGTGGTGGCACCACTCCAGCCACACTACACATCGCCCTTTTGCATCGAGGTGGGGTGACTCCTCGATTCTGAGAATCAACGAGGGGAAAACCATTTTATTTGACCTATCATCGATTCTCAAAATCAAGGGCCACCTCGCCTGATGCCAAAGGGCTACAAGCAAGGTGGCTAGAGTGATGTTGCCACCTCAACCGCCCTTCTGCAACCCTTTAGCATCGAGGTAGGGTGGCCCCATGATATCCCAATTCACACAATTATAATTATAATTATCTATATATATATATGTATATATAATATAATAAATATATATATTATAATTAATTATTTATTATTTTTTATATTTTTAATAATTTAATTTAAATTTAATTTTTTATATATTTTATATTTTTGTTAATTAATATTCAAAAATTTTAATTTAGAGATATTAAAAATTATTTTTTAAAGGTTGGTTTCATTAAAAAAAAATCAACTATTTTTTATTTTGTTTTTTTCTTTTTGAAGTTAAAATTTCATGTGGATCATTATTTTTGGAAAAGAACTTATAATATTATCATCATTGGATATAAAATTCTTATAAAATTCATAAATTTTCCTATTATTTCAAATGTTTTCATTTTTTTTTTCCATAAAAATCGTTTATTTAACATATCACTTTTAGAGAAAAGGTCTTGTAATATGCATTTTTTTAATTACCTCTATATGCAACATGTGTATTTTTTTGTCAAGTATTTAAAACTCATTTTTTTAGTGACAATTATTTCATGTGTATCGGAAGTATTAATTAAATAATACATAAATATATAAAAAAATATTAACTTCAAAATGTTATTTTATTATTTTTTTAACATTGCAAAAAAATTGAAATTTCAACACAAATAAAAATAAAAAAACACAACTTGAAAGACCCTTTAAAAGAAAATACCTCAATAAGGAAAGAAAAAGAACAAGATTAAAGCAACTTGAAACATGGTTAAATAACAAAAGTTTAAAAATATGCAGACACTTGAGACATAAGAAAATTTTAAGTGTAAAAAATATGCCCCTGAGAAAAACAAAAGGTTGATGATGCATCAATGTTTTTCAAAATCAACATGAAAATCACCAACATTTAAAAAAAAAATATCTGTAGATAATACATAAGAAAATTTAAAGTGTCAAAATAAGTCACCGAAAGAGAAGAGGTTATGCGGTATCAACACTTTTCATAATCAACATGAAAATCAGTAACATTTAAAAATAAAGTCGATACTTAATACATGTAAGGAAATTTTAAGTGTCAAATATGCTTAAAAAAAGGGTTGATGTTGCATTAACAATTATAATTTTATAATCATTGGACACAAAATTCATAAAAATTTCATAAATTTTCCTAGTTTTTCAAATTTTTTGGTTCAATTATTTCCATTATTTTTTGAATTGACACATCATTTTTAGCAAAAAGGTGTTGAAATGTTTATTTTTTTAGCAAAATGGTCTTGCAATGTGTATTTTTTTAGAAAAAAGATCTTGAAATGTCGGGCACATATGTATTTTTTGTCAGTGTTTTTGAAATTATTATTTTTTAGTGACCATTATTTCATGTGTATTAAGTATTAATTAACGATAAATAAATATATAAAAAAAATATTAACATCAAAATATTAATTTTAATATTTTTTTACCTTTGCAAAAAAATTGAAAATTTCATTACAAATATACAGTGCAAATAAAAAAAACACAAACTTGAAATACCATATAAAAACAAACGTTTCAAGAAGAAAAGAAAAAGAAGAAGAATAAGGCAACTTGAAAATTTGTTAAATAACCAACGTGAAAATAAATATGTGCATACCTATGACATAAGAAAATCTAAAGTGTCACAAATGTAGCCCTGAAAAAAAGAAAGGTCGATGTTGCATCAATGTATCTCAAAATTAGCATGAAACCAACAACATTTAAAAACAAATGTCCATACGTAATACATAAGAATATTTAAAGTGTCAAAAATAAACCCCCCAAAAAAACATATTGATATGGTATCAACATTTTTCAAAATCAACTTGCAAATCACTGACATTTAGAAAATAAGTCTATACATAATCAAAAATAAATTTTAAGTGTCATAAATATATGTTCCAAAAAAGGTTAATGTTGCATCAATGCTGTTCAAAATTAACATGAAAATCATGATTTTTTGTGTCCTCTAAAAAAAGGAGAACTTGGTGTTAGAAATTAATTAACGAAGCAATGGAATGCACAAAATATTGAGGAAAAAAAAATACAGAAACACATAAAACAAGAGAGAAATATATGTACATGGTTCAACCAATTCGGGATACATCCACGGAGAAACAACAATCCTTTCTTTTATATTATCTAGCAAAATGAAGAGATACAAACTACGTTAGATTCACTGTAATTTACTCTTCGCTATCACACAATATTCTCTCTCTTTCTCGCTTAGAATAATCATACATAACCAGAATAAAAATCCCTCATAGAAATGGGGGGTTTCCTTCTACAAAAAAAAAAAAAAAAAAAAAAAAAAAAAAAAAAAAAAAAAAAAAAAAAACCTTAAATTAACATAGCTTCAACCATAAGATCATATGCTTAATGAACGACCTAGATTGACTATGAAATTACAATATTTTACAAGGAAAATTTTCATCTATTTTTAGTTTTGGGGGCCCCTAATGGTAATCATATGGGCAACGTTTCTGCTCCATTACGAAAATGGATCCAACGTGGATGAAACAAATAACCTCTAAATAATTAGAAATATAATTAAGCTCCACACACAATAATCTCCCACTTGGATATTGATTATACAAACTCCATTGTTGATTCACTTGCTGGAAAATGACTTCACTTTGGCTTGATTGTTTCTCATCTTCACCATAATACTTGAAAACCAATTGAAACAAAGTAGAATCTTAGTCTCTCCTTAGTTACAACTTTTGTAAACATATTTGCAGGACTCTAGCTAGTGTGTATGTTTTCCAACTTCAACTCTTCATCATCAAACACTAACCATATGAAATGATACTTCAGATGTATATGTTTACTCTTGGAATGAAATGTTTATTTATTTGCAAGATCAATCGAACTCTGGTCGTCACTTTATGGACTTCCCATCTCTTGCTTCTTTCCCAATTCATCCATAAACTTTTATAACCAAATCATTTCTTTACTAGCCTTTGTAGCGGCAACATACTCTGCTTCCTTTGTTGAAAGTGAAACAATGTTTTGTAATTTTGAAATGTAACTAATAGTTGTTCCACCTATATTAAACATATACCCTATGGTTCTCCTCTTTTTATCTCTACCACTTGCCATATCTGCATCAACATATCCTTGCAAAGTAATGTTTGAACCACCAAATCACAATTCATGATTTGTGGTACCGCTCAAATTCCTAAGAATCCACTTCATTGCCATCCAATGTTCTCTTCCTGGATTATTCATATACCTACCTACAATTCCCATTAGATGATATTAGGCCTTGTGCATACCATTGTATACATTAAGCTTCCAAATGTTGATGCATATGGAACTTTACACATATAATCCATCTCTTCGTAAGTCTTGGGAAACATCTCCTTCCTTAGTTTTAAATGGTTAGACAAATGTGTACTAATTGGTTTTTCATTCTGCATATTAAATATTTCCAACACCTTTTCTATGTGATCCCACTGATACAAATTTATTTTCCGATTTTTCCTATCTCTAGTTATTGTCATACCAAGGATTTGTTTTGCAGCACCGAAATCATTAATTGCAAATGAACTTGCTAGTTTTTCTTTGAGCACATTTATTTATTGCATGTTATACCCTGCAACAAGCATGTCATCTACATACAATAGTAATATAATATAGCTGCCATAATTTTTATTTTTAAGATAAACAAAATGGTCAGAGTGACATCTAGTATAATCTTTTTTAGACATGAACCTGTCAAAGTTTAGATACCACTGTGTTGGAGCTCGTTTCAATCCATACAATATCTTCTTTAATTTGCACACTTTTTTTTCCTTCCCTTTGACCTAATACTCTTGTGGTTGTTGCATATATGTTTCTTCCTCCAAATATCCATCGAGAAAGACTGTCTTTATATCTAACTACTCAAGATGCAAATATTCTGCAACCACTAGAGTTAAAATAATTTTGATCGAAGTAATTTTAATAACAGGGGAAAAAATTTCATTAAAGTCTACACCTTTATTTACCTCCATCTTCTTCTTTCAACCTGTAAACCCTTTTATTTTGCAATTTTTTTTTACCTGCAAAACACTTGACCAAGTCCCAAGTCTGGTTATACATGAAGGAGTCCATCTCTTCTTACATGCCTTGCTCCCACTTCTTCATGGGTTCTTCCTACACTGCCTCTTCATATGTTTTCAATTCACCAGAATAAGTCAAGAATACATAATATAATGAAGGGGAGTGTCATTCATGGAGTGTACTTATCATGGTAGATCTTCTAACACCACTTTCAGGTGTTTAAAGTGCCTATTGTTGTTGTTGTGGAAGTTGATCATTATGATTTTCAGGCACTTTTATTTTTTGTGATCTCATCAATCACTTTGCATTATTCATTTTCCTTTTCCTATTTGTTTCTCTACATGTTATCCCTATACAAGGCCTTTTAATTAAATATAGCATTTATACTTCTAATGATTTTGTGATTTTCATAATTATATAAGCGATAGCAATAATCATTAACACCATATCCAATAAAGGTACATTTCTTTGATTTTACCTCAAACTTTGTTCTATTTTATTTATTGATGTGGACAAAGGCTTCACAACTGAAAGTCCTTAAAAATCGGTAATTTACCTTTTTAATTGTTCATGCCTCCTCTGCAATACCACCATCCAAGGACTTGAAGGTCATTTTTTTATGATATAAACAAAAATATCTACAACATCTACCCAAAATTGTAAAGGCAAATCTCCATGCAATCTCATCTACCTTGCATGCTCCATGATTGTCTTGTTCATCCTTTATGACACGCCATTTTCCTGTGGTAATCCCATAACTATCTTCTCCCTGTGAATTCCATGCTCTTAATAGTAGTTATCAAAATATTTGCCGCAGTATTTTCCTCCTTTGTCTAGTCTGAGACACTTCAAATTATTTCTTGCCTCATTCTCAATCAATTATTTCCATTTCTTGAAAGTATCAAATACATTAGATTTATTCTAAATACAACAAATCCAAGTTTTCCTAGTTGCATCATAAATATAAGTAAAGTAATAGTGAGATCCACTAAGAGATGATACCTGAGGAGGTACCCATACATCTCTATGCACAAGCTCTATTTTTTAGCTCTTATTTTCTTTCCCAACTATGATAAATATGACTCTCTTCTACTTTCCATAAACATAATTCTCACAGTAATTGAAATCAACATGCTTCAAACTTTGTAACAAATTTCTTGAGTGAAGAATCTACAACCCTTTCTCACACATGTTCCTGAGCCTATGATGCCACAATGTTATATCTTCTCCTGTGGAGGTTGAAGCATTAAGAGAAATAGAAATACCATTGCATAAATTCAACGTACCAATATTTTCTCCTTTTTCTATTACCAAGGCTCCTTTAGTGACCTTCCATATTTTATTTGTGAATGTAGTTACACAACCTTCACAACCTAACTACCCTGTTGAAATTATATTTTCCTTCATATATGGAACATGCCTTACCTTATTCAATATCAATTTATTTCCATTATGTTTGTTAATAAAAACCTTATCCACTCCAACGATTTTACAAGGTTTATTATAACCCAGATGAACATGTCCAAAATCTCCTTGAACATAGCCACAAAAATGTTTCGTATCATGATGGAATGGAATGAGGCCCTTGAATCTACTACCTAGGCATAAATAATATTCTCTAATGAAAGAATCAAAGCATCTTGCAACATATCACCTATCACATTCACTTCATTATTATTCTCTTGTTGTCCTTCTCTTTATGTTCCCTTTGGAGATTTGTAATTTTTCTTTAGGTGTTCTTTCTTCCTGCATTCCCAACACACTATCCCTAATTTGGATTGGGATATGCATTTTCTTGAGTTAGTACAATTTCTTGGGCTCCTTCTTCTTTTCATTTTTCTTCCCCTAGTCTATGGAGTCAAAGTAGTACCTAATGTCTCATGGAGATTTTCCGTTGCATTTCCTTGCCAAGGATGAAACGAACAACATCATTAAACTTTAAAGTAATAGATCCAAAGAAATAGTTACTAATAGCCATAATTGAGCCATTCAAACATTTCAGTAACGAGTACAAAAGCAATAGAGCCATAAATCCATCATCAAACTTTACGCCTGCAGAACTTAACGTACGAGTAACCATGTTAAATTCATTTAAATTATCAACAACCTTTCCACCTTCTAACATCTTCATATTAAATAAATGCTTCATACGAAATACATTATTTGAGGTTGAGGGTTTTTCATATAGTTTGGCCAATGTTGTCATTTTCTTTCGAAATCTTGAATTCCACTGACGCTTCCAAGCACAGGTGTAATTTTCCTACTGCATTTATATCCATAATCTCCCATTCTACATCCTTCATACACATCGACTTCCTTTATTTTTCACTCAATGGTAGGTATAGGTATTTCTGATATAGATAATCTTCCATCTACATCTTCCATGACTGGTAATTTTGGCTGTTAAATTTCTTGATCCTAAACCTACCATCTTCCATCATTTCTCCCACTCGAACTACGAACCCTTCTTTCCCGTGAGTTTATCAACCAAATAGACCTTTGACTCTGATACCAATTGTTATAAATTAATTAATGGAGCAATAAAATACACAAAATATTGCAGAAAAATAAAAACACAAAAACACGTAAAACAAGAGAGACACAATTGTATGTGGTTCACCCAATTTGTGCTACATCCATGGAGAAATAACCATTCCTTCCATTTATATTATCTAGCAAAATGAATGTATATAACCTACATAAGATCCATTGTAATTTTGTCTTGACTCTCACACAATCTCCTCTCTCTTTCTTGCTTAGAATAATCGTACAAAGTAGCGATACAAATCCCTCATATAAACTAAGGGTTTCCTTCTATGGAAAAAACCCTAAGTTAACATAACTTCTATTTTCACATCATCCACCTAATGAATGGCCTAGATTCACTATGAAATTACAATATTTTACAAGGCAAAATTTCATCTATTTTTAGCTTCAGCATCTCATAACATCATTCATAGGGGAAACTTTGCCACCCCATTAGGAACAGTGATCCAACACAGCTAAAACAAAAAAACTGTGAACAATCAGGAAGATAATCAAGCTCTAGACCTAACACTTGATTTAGTTCTTGTTAAGTTGGAAACATTTTTTGGGAGGCCAACATTTGGAGAAAACTCATAAATTTCACTACAACACAATAAGACTGAAGGGTAGGTTATGGCATAGGAATACTAGGTTCTGATGGACCTCATAGGTTTAAAAATACCAAATTTGAAGGAAAAATAGAAAACTTTGGCAAAGCATGACCCTATAATGTTGAGACAGTGGGTTGTGTAGCTCTATGAAGCTAGGGTAAACATCAAAGAGTGACCCATATGAAATAATTAAGCATTTTTTTGAACTATGAGGTATCTTTATTTATCAATAATGTGCTACAAAGGCTCAAAGAGGCCACATTTTGAAGAAAAACACCAATTGTGACCATGTTTGGAACTGGGAGACCTTGTAGAGCTAGGATGACATGCAAGATAGAATGACAGGGATAATACAAAATCTAAGGATACTTTGTAATAAATTTTAAAGGCATAGTGATGCACTATAAATGTGGCAATGTTGTTAATGTTATGATATAAAGGTTGGAGGGGGCTAAATTTGAGGAGGAAACACCAAATGTTGACTTAGGGATATGTTGGCTTGATGGGCCCTGACCCAAGTTCAGCGTTAGTCAGCCAAGCAAATCCCTACACTACTGGCCCTTTTGGCATCATCCTGTGGAGCGCGGATTGAAGTCTCACCTGAAGTAGTATGGGGGGATTTAGGAACGAAGTTTCTGCACCCTGAGATGGTCATGATGTCGACCTATACTTTATGATCCTGCCTTCATGCAGATCGATAAGATTTTAGGGCTTATCAATGTTCCTTCTCTTTCATCCTTCAGTACCTTCGTGAAGGTACCCCCTTGAGCTTTGCGCAGCCCTAACCTAAGGTCCAGGCACTTAGGCGCCTCTTGTGACTATGTTACCATATAAGTTCCCAAGTTATCTTAAGTGTTACCTAATATACCATGCATTTACAGTTTACCTTCGCGTAATCATTTATTATTGCTTGCGTTCAATTAACAAACATAATCAAATACATTCGCACATTAAATAAGCATTATAATGTAAACCTAGATCGTATCATAATATAATCAGATGCATTAAATAGAAGCAAAATACATAGTGATTTGCAGAATACTTCTCTTTATTGACATCTCAAGTTTAGTATAGACTCTATCCACCTTACACATACAGTTGCAGGGGTCTGCACACTCAGCTGTGAACTTCCACTCTAGGCTTCTGCACACTTGGCTACAGAGCCTCTACCTACGCTAAGACCCGAGAACACTTACAACTTCTTACCCAAAAATCTTCTTACCTCTACCCTTAGAATCTTCTAAGAATCCCTTTTTTAGACAATCCCATGGTTCGCAGACCATGGGAAGATCTTTACAACTGACATGAGACTTCACAAAACAAGGGCAGATAAACCTTTGACCTCTTCGCACTCTGCGACCACAAAATACAGAGACTTTACATCTTTATTACAAAATTTGGGCCTTTTGCCTAAAAACATGGGATCTTAGCCCCAAAAATGGCTCTTGGGGGAACCCGTTTCGAACAGGCTCCCAACACAAACATGGTGACTCACCCTCAAGTCACTCTGCGGGTGTGAGACCTTGGTGCGAAAACCCCCCATCTCGAACTATACAACTGCTACCTCAATGATGCACTGCGTAGCCAGCTACTTTATTTCCTCGACTAACTGCTCCATTGCTGCCCTTGCACTATCATCCTAAATCTTCTGGTGAGTCTCCTACAGACTAGCTAGCTTGCCTTCAATGGAGGCTGTGATCAAGTAGGCCTCGTCCAAACAAGGCTTTAAGCGCACCTTCAAAACTGCCTCTTTGTGCTCCGCTGCATCTACCTGCTCCTTCAATGCCTTGGCCTCCTACAAATTTGTAAGTCTCTGTGTGAGGGCGACAATACGTGCTATCCATTTTACATCATCGTAGCACTATTGTAGCTCTCACACCTCTATTTCTAGCCTCTGCATAGTAGGATCCTCTTGTAGGCTGGTTAGTACTTCGATCGACTATTCAAAAAGCATTGTGTGGTCCACCACTGCACTTTATACTGCCATTATTGCCTCCGTTATAGCAGTCATGCACTGCTCCTTGACTTTCGGTGGAGTCGAAGGCCAGGCTCTTAACTTCAATTCTGCAATTTAGAGGTTCAAATCCAACTGAACCTTTGCCAATTCTGTGTGGGCGTCGCGCACCCCCATAGCGAGTTTGTGAACGTACACATCTACGGGCTGATCCACAAGAATGGCTAACTCCAAGACCATTCAACATGCTTCCTCCATGACCTAGACTATGTGCTTCTTCTTATCGATCATGTCATTTACAGTGGTGATGGTTGAATCTCACTATGCGGCCATTTGAGCATTGTTAATGTTTTTCTCGCTAATCACCTACAAAATGCACTATTTGCAGGCCCTCAGTTCTGCAATCAACCCATCCTGCAATAGGTGGAGTACCTTGCTAGGAAGCACTACCAAGTTCAGCCCTACTCCCTTGAGTGCGCTAATAGTGGGCCTGTTAGCTTTGATCTTTGTCGTTAGTGCTGCATCTGGTAGCACTATGGCTTAGGAGTCCTTCGCACGCAGCATCTCGACAGGTTCTGAAGTACCAATGGCCAAACTAGTAGATGTCATGCTGGTATGTGATGCCTAAATCTGCAACTCTTTTAGATTCGCCTGAATGGCCCCCAACGCCCGCTGTTGCTACTGCTCAAACTGCTGGAGCAATTCTGTCGTGGCACCCCACACTGTATCTCCAATGTCATTCAGATTGCCCTCTGTTAGGGTGATCGGGTCCATGGACATCTCACTGGCCTTGGACTTCTTCCACGGCCCTACTTTTTCTTGTCACCTTGGACACTTGATACGGAACAGAGGCATCTGCAGTTCCGATCCTCCTTGTTCTGTCGGATCGTCCTCTTCTTCCTATCCTTCTGGGGAGGGAAACTTCTCTTTGTTGGAGCCATGCTCCTCTCCTCTTTTCTATTTTCCTGTCTCTTGTGTGGTAGCGCAGTTTGCGTTAGCCTTATCCTCAGCCTCCTTTCTCATTTTCTTATCCAGTTGCTCCATCTTGAGCTTGGCATCATCCTTCTTTTGTTGTGCGGCTGTCTTGCTGGATTCTACCGACCAGCTGTGAATAACTGCTTGAATCACATCATCCGTCGCTAAGTAGGGAAATTCATGCCACTTCTGCTCAAGGTCCTTCTGTGCCCTTATCGATACATGGTGGAAATTAGCCTTAAATTCTGTGTATGACTACAACTTATCAAAGACAGTAGGCGACAACCACGACTTGCGATTGATGGCCATGTTCACGTTCCTCTCCATCAAGATCCAAAATATCTTGTTGTCCTTGATCCACTGAGTATCCTTAGTCACCCATAGCGAAGTGTACTTCGCAACCTCAAGCAAGTCTGACACACCTAAGGTAAATTGGCTATCTTCGGGTAGCTCCCAGGCTACTAACATGATGTACAACAAGAGCCACACGTAGTGGAAGGTCTTGCTGAGATCCTGTGCCTCACGAAAGTTCGCGAGGAATTCACTCTAGAGGTAGTGGGCCCAATTAAACTGAACCCCCTCTGTGCATTAGGCCGCTAGAGCTACGATAGGCGTCGATACTTCATCAAAGTGACACTTCCGCATGACCTTCCCTGCCAATATTTGTGTGGCCACTTTGATCGTAGGGTCAAAAATACTTTTAATCGCATAGCCATGCGGCTTCTTTACTAATCCAAAATTCTTCTTCATGGCCTCCACGAGGGCCAATTTTCCCCCCTTTCCACCAAACATCATAGCCGGATTCTCCCCTAAATATGGAAGCCTCTTGATTCTATGGATTAGTCCATCAGTGATGGGTATTGGCTCCTCCAGCCACAGACACCCATCATGTAACAAGCATAGCAGTTGTTTGATTACCAGCAAGGTAATGGGTGTGTAATTGTAGTGTAGCACCCATAGCAGGTTGAGGAGGCCTGCCTTATCCACTCCTTTGAGCCACTTCTATGGTTCCAACGTGGTCATCCCAGTGGTCTTATGGAGGATGCAGTGCATCAGCTTGTCTATTGGCAAGTGAGGGAATCACTCGATGTCAGCTAAGTCCCAGTACTCCAATTTCAACATTGGAATCCACCCCATGCACGGTCCTTCAAAAACAGTCTTGTTTGGCAGCAGAGGTGTGTACAAGGTGACCTTGCTCTCATCAATGTCCTTAGGCACCTTGTCATTGCCCTTGCATAGAGGGATGTACTCAAGCAATTTAGTAATGGGCTCAAACCCCTCAACTTCAACGTCCTATGTGTCTATCCCAAGATCCACATCATCCATTGGGATATCCTCAATTTCTTCCTCCTTTGGTTCCAAGTTAATGGCTTTTCCCTTTTCTTAAGTTGTGGGCTTGTCCTTCGACATGTTTCTCCTATATGACGTGCGCACTTGCTATCATAGCTTCAAATAATTCATGGTTCATACGTGTCTAAGATCTCAATAACTCATTGCTTAAAATGCTAAGTGTTCTTCGTTGGGCAGCCACATGTAATTTATAGACCATTTTGAATTCAAATCAGGCCGTTTCCCCCAAAATCGGTTCATTAATTCTAGATTGACCAAATATTTTCAAGAATCTCGCCCATAAATTTCACCTTAAATGTCGCCCCCCCGCTCCATTTGGCCGTTTTTTCGTCGTCAAATCATGAACAGTGACTTTAATAGTCACTTTCCAGCTGACCTGCGCAGTTTTATCTTAGGTAGTGTAGCCTTCTACGTGCTTGTGTGGTCTCTGTAACATCTCCTCATTCTGCGCAGTTTCTTCATCACACAGTTCCCCAACCTTGGCAATGTATTGTATAGTCTCGTGCCTCCTTTTATCTGCATGGAGTGCCAATATCATGCTTCCTTTAGATAGTCACCTAGCCAGATCACCAGTGTATGGCTTCAATCAGCTACCATTCACATTTGCTAGGAAGGGCTCCCCATTTAACTTAACCAACTGAACTGCTCCACCATCAGTAATATCTTTGACGACATAGGGCCCCAACAAGTGCATCCTAAATTTCCCTAGAAATTTATCAAACTTGTTGTCATATAGAAAAATCTAGATCATTTAGCTTGAAGGTGCACATTTTAATGTGCCAATCATGCCATGCCTTTTCGCGCTCCTTTTGAACTTGTTGATCAAATCCAACTAGAAATCAATCCTCCTTAAGCTCTTCTAGATGCATGAGCCTCTCTTCTAAGGCTCCATGGTTTTCCATTCCTATGAGTGCCGCTATGCGTAGACTAGTTACATTGTATTCCATTGACATCACAACTTCTATGCCATACACACATCTGAAAGGCGTTTGCCTAGTCAACTTCTTGCAAGTCATTCTGTAGGCCCATAGCACCACCAGTATGCACACATCCCAGTCACTTCTCTAAGTATTGCATACCTTTGTCAGTGTGTTCTCTAGTATTTTATTCATTTCTTCCACCATCCCATTGGCCTGTGGGTGATAAGGCATGCTCTTCTAATGATACACCTGAAATTCTTCCATCAACTCGCTGATTGTTTCATTAAGGAAGTGCATACCACAATCGCTCATCAAGATCTTTGGGCAGCCAAATCTCGTCAATACGTATTCAAAAAGAAACTTTGCTCATGTCGCATTAGTACAGTCCTTCACAGGCTACGCCTCTGCCCACTTGGTCATGTACTCTATCATGGTGATGATGTACCGCTCACCTGTTTTCTTTCCCAGAGGCTGAATTGGTCCCACAAAGGTAATCACCCATTTCCTAAATAGTTTTAATTTCACCTATGGTATCAATGGTATTTCATCCCTTCACAATGGCATGCTAGTCCTTTGACATGTGTCACGTGCCTACAATATGCTTTCATGTCCTTATGCAGAGTTGGCCACCACAATTCAGCACGCAAAACCTTCCACACTATCACTTTTCCTGCATAATGTCCTCCTGCATCTCCTCCATGAGCCTCCACGAGGATGCTTCTTTGCTCAAAGTCAAGTACATAGTGTCAGAATATTTCATCTGACCCCATTTTGTACAAATGTTCTGCAATGACGGAGAATTCTGCTGTGTGCACTACTAACTCCTTCTTCTGCTAGCTTTTATACCCTTCTAGAGTAGTCGCCATTATTAGGAATTATATGATATCTTCAAAGTGATTGTCCGCGATGTGTACCGCAAATTTCTGTGTGTCAGGCAATCCTTCCTCCAAATTAGTGGGGTCCTCTCCCGTTTCAATGCGCGACAGATGATTTGTTCCCACATTCAATCGTTTAGGCTTCATAATAACTTCAAAATCATTCTCCTGGAACAATAAAAACCACCTCCAGATCTCCCCCCCCCCCGAACACAGGCTTATTAATGAACATCTTAATATATCCACCCAGAAAATAGTGCCTGAACGTTTGGAGCACATATTCCCTCACGCTCTATAGTGGAATAGTTCTTCTCAGCCTTCGACAACTCCTTGCTCATGAATACTATAGGATGGTCCAATTCCCCATTGCCTTCCTGTGTCATAATGACCCCCATCGTGATACATGAGGTATCCACATGCACATGAAATTCCTTCTTCTAGTCTAGAAATACTAGGATTGACATGGTGACCATTTTATCTTTCAGCATGTCCAAGCTCCTTTGGCATTCATCACTCCAATGGAATGTAGCATCCTTTTTCAACAACTTCTCCATGGGCGCAGTGATCTGGGCATAATTCTTGATGAAATTCCTATGGTAATTGGTATGCCCTAGGGTCATGCGCAACTATTTCACATTCCTTGGCACCTTCAAGTTGATTATCACCGTGACCTTTGCGGGGTCTACCATCAATCCCTGTCTACACATCACATGCCCTAGCAGGATCTAAAAAGGGAAACGAATCATACACTTCTTTAGATTGAGCGTGATCTGCTATCTTCAACACATGTAACATTAAGCGTAGACTTGGCACATGATGCTTGACCAATCCAAACACTGCCCAATTGTCAAATTACACCTCTAGGAACTTATGAATGAAGTCTTTGAATGCCACAATGATTACGCGTGAAAATAATTTACAGGCATTACAATATACTGAAAACATACCAATTACATCACAAAGGTCATCTTGCTTCTGTCTTCAGGCGTGATTTTGATCTGATGATACCTAGAGAACACATTAGTGAAAGAGTATGCTTCTTCGCCACCTACATTATCAAGGACTTCATCAGTGAATGGGGTCGGGAAGGGTTCATGCATGCAATCATCATTCAGCTTCCGGAGATCCATGCATATCCTTATTTCTTCTTTCTGTTTCTTTTCCTAAACCACTGTCGGGCTTACCCAATCAGATTCTTCTACTACTTCAATAATTCTTGCCACGATCATCTTATCTAACTCAATGCGAACCCTTTCCTTATACTTAGGATTAAGGTGGTAAGGTCATTGTTTTATAGGCTTCACGTCCAGTTTCAGGGTGATCTTCATGACACCGAGGTCTCCTATTATCCCTTTTAGATCAGAAAACTTTGTGGGGAAGAAATCTTGATATTCACGGAGGAGCTCAATGACCTTATCTACTGTCGCATCATCCCAATAGTCCCAATCTTTGCAAATTTTGGTTCCGCCTCGATGCCAATGTTGACTTGCCTCTTTTTTAGTGGTGCAGTTATGTCAAGATCCTCTATCTATGGACCTTCAACCTTGCAGTGACCTTCAGTTTCTGAAATATTAACTTTTTGGGGATCCTCATCTTCTTCTTCAACGGTCATGTTATAGCATTCCACTGCATGGATCAGCTGGGTAGTCCAATCAGGTTGGATTAGGTCCAAAGGATCTTGCGGTATCCTAATGATCACTGCTTTAACCTCCTGTAGCACCCTGTCAATACAATCAAACCCATCCTCAAAGTTGAACGTCATTAAAAATCCTTGGCACAAGATGTCCCATTCTTCAGTGCCATGGTGGAGCTCGGTTTCCAAATACCAATTCATTTGTATGATGCCCAGGGTATGACAAAATAGATGCACCCATTCAGGCTAGGGCTCCATGCCATAAGCCTTATTCCATTTAGCCAAGTGATCACGTAGGTCATCTCTTCCATCATTCTTATCTGTCGTCTGCACATTTGGCTACCCAAAATATATTCTCATCATCCTCCTATAGTCATGCCAATCACTGAAAGTATCCTTGTGCATACCCCACCATCTTTTAGGAAAAGCGTGCAGTACCCAGTGCAAGGCATGGAAGCGATGTTTCTCTGGTACTTCTCTTTCAAATACATCCAAAAAGAAATCAACATCAGTTAGCCCATCATGATGAGGTAGATGCCTGACTTCAGATGACACATAGTGCAACGACTTGGTCATCATATTACAACGCAGTGTCGAAACTTCATGCAGTCGATTCTGCCAATGCACCAATTCTTCATCTTAATCTTACATGCAGGAGCTTTTGTGATCCCATGCAATGCATCTGTCCATAGTTGGATCACCCAATCCTGGTCTTGTACCATTATCTTGTAAATCTGGTCCATATCATCATCGCTTTCATAATCTCTTACTAGTTCTGTATAGTGTGGTTCCTCGGAGGGATCCAGTGGCACCACTATGTCGAGTGACTTGTTTTCAAATATCATCTTCCACTTCTTCAGGTTGATTACCCCATTCATGTCAGTGGCCCAATCTATTCCAAGGAGCACAGGTTAGGGATTTCTATCATCCACAATCTCTATTACCTCAAAATCCGCCAATGCGCTTACGCCCTCGATGTCAACTGTGACCCCTTGTAGCCTCCCCATTGGGATAATTTTATGTTGATTTTCCATTCTTAACTATATCAGAGAGCACTGGAGCTCAGGTCTCCCCATTCTTTCCCATGTCTATTTTGGCAGAACATTCACGCTGGACCCTAGATCTAGGATAACTTGGTCCATCTCGTATTCCCCTATCTGTGCAGTGAGTCTCATCTCACACCCGGTCCTTGCCTTGTGCTTTCCAAGCTTCCTGACCATGCGCACTTCACTAGTAGTGCCATCCTTATCAGCACACCAATTGATAAGTTCCTATAGACCCTTCACAGCCTTACTTTTATAGATCATCTTTATCCAGGTCTCTAAGAAAGTGGTAATCATGGATGGGTCCATTTCTTCAAGTGGTTTCTCCTGACTTCTAGAGGTAGAGGCCACAACAAAGATTTTCTTTTCTTCCATAAATTTTTATTTTTTGCGTTCCAAATCAAACCCAATCTCCTTTTATGGTTATTTATGGACCCACAGACCTTCTACATGTTGCTTCCCTTTATCCTCCCCAGCTGTGGTTCAACTCCGCAGCATTATGTTTACCTTAGGGTCTTCCTCACAAGTCTCAACCCTCATCATTTGGAGGTTTTGTGTTAGCTACGGAGGCCAAACTCCCTTTTCATGAATCGTAGCCAAAAATATTGGGCAATCCTCAGTCACATGGTCAAACTAAGTGCAGCAGTGGCATGATAATGGAGTTAAATTCGTACAGTCCCTCGCATAGTGTCCTAGGCCTCTACAATTTTGAAAAATCAGTTGTCCTCATCCTCTCCGAGGCCTCCTCCACCTCGGCCTTGGCTGTGCCCCGAATACTCACCTCACGTTCCCCCAACACCTTGGTCTAGAGGTCTTGTTTCTGTTTGCACTCTGTATGTGGGTGTCCTATCCATCATCAATTCATAACTTCGACAATTATGCTCATCATGGCCTACTGATTGAAAGAAATTGCAAAACAATTGTTGCGGTGTTTGTACAAATTTCTGTAGCAAATGTCAATTGCCAATTGTATGTTTCCCTACTACCTGACATATAGCACACCTACACTTGGCCTTTCCATGGCCTTTCGTCGTAGAGGCATTGGTCCTCCTACTGCAATGTAGTTCATGAAAACTGGGAAGTGATCCTTGTCATGCACCTAACCCTTGCATTTTATGCACTAAACCTCTTCGCGCGCCTTTAGTTGAGTAGTTCTGTCCTACTTCAGACTCTGCATTTCGAGGCAAAGGTTTTGCAATTGTGCATGAATCTGCTGAACCCCCATATTCAGATCTTGCATCAAAATTTCATACAGTCTCATTACAATCTCCAAGGCTTCTGCTTGAGTCATAATCTTCAGTTGTGACAGCGCAACCCTTAGGTGAGACAGGAGCAAAGCCACAAACCATTCATGGTTCTTCCCATCCGTCAAATTCATATTAGCTTCGCAGATTTTACACTTCAATCTCTAATCTAACTCCCAAGGGGTATCACCTGGTTTCATAGTGATTTCCTTGAATCCCACAATTGATTTCTCTTCAAACGTAGGCCTACTAAATTCTTTATTCAGTGTAGTCTGGATCTCCACTAGCATAGTTGCCTAGTTGTTATTAGAGTACTTGATGTACTAGGTTAGCACACGATCCTACAAAGCACTAACCAATGTCACCTTCTTCATGTGATCATCTGTGATGCCCTAAGATTCCCATACAACCTTTATGACGAACCAAAATTGGTCGGGGTCCTCATTCCCTCTACCCTTGAATATAGGTAGTTTTATAGAGTTCACCATATTGAACAGTGGAGGTGGCGTTGGTGTGGGTGATGGGGTGAGCGGTGGAGGTGAGGATGGAGGTAGTGTGGATGGATGTGATGAGGGTGGAGGTAGTGTAGGTATTCATGGAAACCCTTGTCTTATCAACTTACTAGCGCTCACGGGAGAAATCTGCGATGTTCCTTGATCGTCACTTAAAGAAGGTCCGATTAGTGAGCTATACTTAGGACCTTTTATTTCTTCACCCCTGAAAGGTTTTTTGCTTCACGTATCTCCAAACATCAAGGTAACCACATAACCTATTGTTCACACAACAGCATCTTAATCCAAATTTTCAAATATTTTAGATACTTACCTCACAGTCCTTTGAAGAAGTGGGTCTCTGTTTTGATGTAACTAACAGAGGTATCGGCCACAAACTTGGTCACAAATCCTCTTATGATGCGGTCAAGCCAATGGTTGACAATGCGTGTGATATTATCTTAAGAAGCTTCCAACCTCCTTTCTAGCTTTGGTGTCCAAAAACTTCGCTTGTCAAGCCTCCACCTTCCTTGACCGTCTACCAACTTTGCGATCCACTCGTATAACTCAACCAGGAAGGAACAAAAGAAGATTTCATGTATTTCTGTGTACATGTATCTATCCAACCACTGTTCTTTTGTCAATCGTAGATTCTTGTTTTCTTGCGCTGTGAACTCGTGGATCTTTCTATCCAAGCAGGTTTCAATATCTTTCCTAGTTGGATTCTAATGATACAACATCACACATCTCTCTTGCAGATCCCAAAACCGGCAATAGAACCATTTGTTGGCTTGATGGGCCCCGACCCACATTTCGCCTTATTTAGCCAAGAAAATCCCTACACTACTTGCCCTTTCGACATTAGCCTATGGACGCAAACTGAAGTCTCATGCGAAGTAGTATAGGGGGATGCATGAACCAAGTTTCTGCACCATGAGATGGTTGTGATGTCGATCAATACTTTCTGATTCCACATTCTTCCAGATCGATAAGCTTTTAGTGGCTTATCGATGTTCGTTCTCTTCTATCCTTTAGTACCTCTACAAAGGTACCCAACTGATCTTTGCGCAACCTTAGCCTGAGGTCCAGGCACTAACATGTATCTTGTGGCTACGTTATCGTATAAGTTCCTAAGTTATCTTAAGTGTTACCTAATCTACCATGCATTTACAGTTACCTTCGCGTAAGCCTTTATTATTGCTTGCGTTCAATTAACAGACATAATCAAATACCTTGATGCATTAAATAAGCATTATAATGTAAACCCATATTGTATCATAATATAATTAGATGCATTAAATAGAGAAAAAATACACAGTGATTTGTAGAATCTTTCTCTTTATTGACATCTCAAGTTCAATATAGACTCTATCCACCCTATGCACATAGCTTTAGGTGTCCACGCACTCAGATGTGGACTTCCGCCCTAGCCCTCAACCTATGCTAATACCCACGAACACTTCGAAATTCTTACCCTGAAACTCTTCTTACCTCTACCCTTAGACTCTTCTAAAACTCCCTTTTTTATACAATCCCATGGTCCGTGGACCATGGGTAGATCTTTACAACTGACATGAGACTTCACAAAATAAGGGCGGACAACCCTTTGACCTCTTCATGCTCCATGAGCACAAAATATGGAGACTTTACATCTTTATTACAAAATTTGGGCCTTCTACCCCAAAACATGGGCTTTTAGCCCCAAAACTGGCTCTTAGGGGAACCCGTTCCTTACATGATACCTTGTGGTACAACACTGATAGATAATGGTGTGCCATGATGATTGCAAGAGGGATAATGTTATGGCACATGATGGATAAAATTATGAAAACTTGCAGGATGATTTATGTTAAGGGTCTCCCCAAGGGTTTCCTCAATTTACTAGAAGGATGAGGTTGTCATTGTGCTAAAGGATAGTCATTAGGGGAATTATAAGATTGTCTTTTAACTTTTATTCATTCATATTTCTTTTTATTTGTTATACTTTTCCCTATTCGAGTTAGATGGACACACTATGGATGAGTGGATCCCAAACAATATCCAATGTGATCTCTTGGGAAATTTCAAAGACTACTTGTCATAAGTTCGTCTCTGTAAAATTACTACTCAAGCTTGAGCCTTTAGAATAGGATGAGGCCATGATTAATATTTCATAGGATTCCTGAGGCTTATGAATTATATCAATAATAATATCCATGTCCTCTCATCATTACAACATTTTTCAGAGTAATCCCCATGTATCAGTGATCTTATTACCTTTGGGAAGACTTCTGACCATGATATCTTATGGGGTAATCTCGAGGATTACAAAAATTCACTATATAAACATACTATTTCTTGAAAAAAGTAGATAGGTAGAGAGATCACATGTTAGGTTATTACATGAAATTTATCATCATAATAATGCTTTATTTATATATTGGAGGGATTAAGTTAACAATAAAAATGGGAATAGAGGAAATAAGAGGGAAAATTCAAAATGGTAAATGTAAGAGAAAGTTTATTTAAATGTACATATAATATCAACTATGGTTTTTATATGATGAATATATTTAGAGTAATTCATCCATCCATTATCATTCTAGGCTCTTTATAGACTAGTGGGTACATTGTAGAATGCACCTAAAGTAGTTTATGTTGAAATAATATGACACCTTTCTTGATCGGGATGATGAGGTGGATGGTATGGGTTTCATATGTTTTTAGGTCATTCATAGGGTAGCTCTAGTCAATAGTATAGATTGAGATGTGGGGTCTATAGAGAAATTGAATAGAAACATTGTGGAACCAAGGAGGGATAGTTATTGGTGCAGAAATAAGATTGTTAACAACCGAGTAAATTGTTTTTTGTAATGAATGAGATATCCAATGATTCAAAGGATGATATGAACATACATACCTATTTTTGATAAACATTTTATTAAAGATATAAATCATAATTCATTGGGTTTTCATATTTGAATTATCAATACATTGAAAATTTGATTGGTAGGATATTAAGGTTTTCTATTCTTGTTGATCACTTCAAGTACACCCTACACTAGCTTCATCCTGTATCCTAAAATTGTTAGAAAAATATGCGCAAGTGTCTATAGAAAATTCAAATTAAGTAAAAATATTAATATTTACATCCATGTTAGTGCAATTATCATTATTTATAGTTAAAATATATAGTTCATTATCACCATCATATGGTAACTGTAGGAGATGCAATTGTGTTTTTGATGTGGTGCATGTTAGCTAGGAACAATGGTGACTAATGATGGCTTCAACAAGACAATTACCCATTTAATTTTCCACAAATTGGATTGGCTTGTTGGGCCCATATATTTGAGTTATTGTGTGCTTCATATGAGGCTTGTATTTTTACCTTGATTTTATTTCCCTTTCCTTTATAGGGTAACCACATATGGGACCAATCAATAACAAAGTACCACTATAATTTATGGTACATTTACATCTATCATTTCAATTACCTAACGGATATGTGAGTCATAGGAAAGTTGCATCAAGATGCCATTTAGTTCACCTATCACCTTTACTTATAACCTTTACAATCTAATGATCATTGTTTTATTTTTACCCATAATGACAATGAGCTTCTTTCATGTAGAGTGGGGCGTGAAATTGGTGGAACCTCTAGAGTCTAATGAAAAATCATGTATATTGTGATGAAAAGATGAGGTATAAAATTTAGGGATTTCTCTGATACTTATTGTGTTCTTTAAAGACTTATTGTTATTATAGCTATTCATAGGAAGAAGATCTAAATAATTAAAGTTTGTAAAGGATGTTGGGGATTGATAGTGAGCACGTGAGGGTTGGAATGCTTCAACAAGAATCTATCTCTACTATGGGATACTATAAATATTGTATACTGAAATGTTAGACATAGATTTCTTCATGTCTACAATATGCTAGATTGCATGGAAATACCTAAAGAAATTGATGAACTGATATTTTTACGAGGCAATGGAAACATAGATTTCTACACTAAAGTGATATTAGACTTGGATTTATATGTAGAAATAGAAGTAACATTGAGAGATGAGGTGGTGTGTTTAGCATAGTTGTGTTGTTGTCAAAATATGCAACACCCTATGAAGTCCAAGTTGATGATGATCGTTCGAAGGACTGCCTTTGAACGTAGTTGTGCAGTTGTTCTTTCTATGGGCATGAGGAACTATTTTAATGCAGGGAGAATCACTCGTAGAAGATGCATGCCACCCTGATCCAATGGTGGAGGCATTTTCATATTGAATGATGCTCATCATCCCATACCCTCAAGATGCATGAGGGTCAACTTCAAAGGGTCATGTGAAGGAGGCTAGGTGTCAATAGCAAAAGCCTCTCACATGGCCTCGTGACCTAAAAATTTCACCACCCACAACTTGTGAAATGTTTCCATGTATCCCTTGATGTCAGCCCTCTGTCGTCCACCACCACATTTTTTCACCTATTATCGCTACTTTTCCCCCTTATCAGCCTCGATGTGGATCCTCGCCTCCATGCCCATCTCATCTGCCACAATAATGACCATGTCATCACTTCGTTCACCTTGTCACCCCTGTGTGTCCTAGTCTTGAATCACAATGTGTCACCCTAACAAAAAAAGGCCTTAGCACCCAAATCTAACCATAGATGAGATTCTTCATCGAACGGCTATAGTAGGTCTCACACTGGTGATATTTATTATGGTTAATCAGATCAAGGGGTGCATAATTACATAAATGTTAGCCTATCATCACCCCCATACAACTTTGAGGCCTTCTATAGATAGGAGATTTATGATATAGGAGCACGCCATGTGTCTTCCATGTCTCAGCACACATTTCCCAACTGCCTTCCATGAAGCCCATCGTGTCTAATGAGTCATCGTGCCTTGTCACCCAACCACATGTTCGACCCCACATCTCGCTGACATAAGAATGAAACTAGATGGACTTTACCACCAAAGATATAATCAAACACGCCACATTTCAAACCTTACAAAGGGCTTGTAGTGGTCTATTTTTGTCATTTTCTCACTGTGCTTGCTTGCTTTGGCCTCGCACACCTGTAGAGTTCCAATTGCCAAATTTGGTCAATAAACATGTAAAGTGTACAAATGAGACATATGAGTCATCTCTCCCCATGAATACCATTTGCTTACATTCACTTTCTACAAGAATCCATTAGAACTCCAGCTACCAAAACCCTGATTGGGTGTGAGAATCAAATATACCTTATTTGCATAAAGACCCATCTTTCAGGATGAGAAATCACGTGAGTTAGTAGAATTAACATAATAAGAGTGTTACAAGAACCTGATAGTTTGTTTAAGTTGCTAAATTCCTTCTCTTAAGCTCTAAAACTCCAAAGGTGGCTTTGACCCATCGAGACACCATTATTCCCAGGCTCAAAATTCGAGGGGTCCTTCCTAACAAGTTGTGAACTGCACTTTACGACACATGTCACGTTTTACTGCCATCACTCTCTTTAAATTCCTTTGAGATATCTAATCAACACTTCCTTCAACTTATCAACATTTTTATGGCCTCTTCACCCACATGGACTTATGTAAGCATAAGGGGTAAAGGTGAAGAAGTGTATCAATGCAATACGGGTGGCAATAACTAAGATGCACTTATAGCGTGTTTTCCAATAAGGAAGTTTATTCACCTCCTGGTTGAGCAGATCAACATTCTAATAGTTGGAAAAATGTAGCACTAGCTCCCAAACCAAATTTGGGATTTGTAATTTTCTAAGACCAAACTACTTCGAGCAAGGGAGCACATAAGAAGATTGGAGGCACAACTTGAATCTTTGAGAAAATATGACCTTAACAAACCATTATTCAACACACTCATGATGATGATATTGCGATTAGTGATGAGAGGATTTGAAAAGAACTAGGGATGCTTGGAATTCATTAAAGAGGCCATCGAGGTCATAAGGAGATTTAACAGGGAAATAGAATCCATTGAAGAGACTATTGGGGATTCGCCTGCTAAATTGGATATAATTATGGACTTCCTGAATCATATACCGAAGGAATAAATGGTCAAAATGAATCTTGAACAATATAAATGGGTGAGTAGAGAAAATTAAGTAATAAGGAAGAATGAACTGATGATGACGACTAGAAAAAAAGTGAAGTCTTTAGCTAAAGGGGTGGAAGATTTCAAGGGAAAATGTAAGATACTATATCAGAAAAACTTCCCAACCTCTTCTAATGAGGAGTGGGACCTTTTACCTAAAGAGCCATTTATGAAAGCCTTGACTAAAATCAAATAAGGACATGTTAGTTATGGATGGGAAGTGACACTTCTCTGATAACGAAGGTCATGAAGTTATATAATGATCATTATGAGGTATTTTCCATACTCAAGCATATGTTCAAATAATGGGGAAGAATTAATTATGAGGACCTGACCAACCTAGATGATAATATCATTGAAGCATAGTCATGTAATATTCCTTATGATATAGAGTGGAACACTCTGAAGCATTTTTATGAATGGGCCTCTCGACAAGGCTTTACCCTTGGAGCTTAAATGACTTCAGCATAACTATTGGGCCTCCAAAATGTATTTAAAATGACATCCACTTTCACCTTTATCGCCACCATTTCACTCACATGTCGCAACTCAATAACCATATAATAATATTTCATTAGCCACCATTTTCATAAATATATGGGTTAGGATCCTTATTTACCAAAGTTATTTATTTTATGTGTTTAAAGTGAATTTATGATTAAAAACTAGGAAATTAACATGGTTTCATGTATCTATATATGTGGCTTGAGTTTCATGACATGTGTAGGTTATTTGGAAGTTTCCAAAGCACCCTTATGTGGCCTCCAATGCTCAAATTCGAATTCCTTTCAAAAGAGATTTGGATAAAGGTCAAAGAAGGATATGTGTCCTATTTGGGTTGTAACTCTATGAGGTGTTTCATCATTTCTTATTTGGATTAGAACTCTATGAGACACCTACGGGATATGTGTCTCATTGTGAGCTATTTGGTTGTAACTCTATGAGATTTTAGTGGATTCTCATTCAATAGGGTAGCTTCTTACGTTTTTATATAAATAGGAGAGCCTTTTCCTTTGAAGGCATGTGTAAAGTTGGAGAAATGCTCATGTTTTTAATAGAGAATTTGGAGCTTATACTTGGATATTTGAAGATTTAGTTTTGCTTGCATATGGAGCTTCTTCACTTGCCATCCTCATACACCAGCGGAATGGCCATGTAATTATTATGAGATTTAACTGCTTTTATAGATTAAAGTTTATTTGCTTTCTTAGTATTAGTTTTAGAATGATTGTGTATTCTTTACTTTTCTAAAAACATTTAAATAGGGAAGATATATGTATTTTCTAATTGGATTAAGTTTGAGGCAAGGGCTCATATTTATTTAGTTTCCTTTCATTTTCTGTTATTTAATTTCTTAGATCAATCTATCAATTCATTGTATAATTGAATAAAGGATCAGGCCAAGAAGGTGACTTAAATTGGGTGATTGAATGTTCAATCTATGCAATCATTTAGTTTTACTTTTTCATGCTTTTATATTTTCTTTTAAGATCCTCATTTAATTGCATTAACTGATATTCCTAAAGATCATTTTAAGAAATTGATTTAGTCATATTTCAAGATTGAATGATTGAATATTTAATACATGCAATTAATGAGTTATTTTTTGCACACTTTACTTGCTTTTCTAGGACATTAGAAGCTAAAGTATAAATAGTTGCTTACACATCATCTCAAGAAGGTAACACTTCATAATTGAATGCTGGAGTAACTAAGAATACATTAGTTGTTTTTTATTTCATAGGTTAGTTGAATTTCATTTTCATTATTTGATTTCATAGATTAGATGAACTGGTTTTCATTATTTTTAGTTAGATTGATCTAAACTGAAAGACAATTTCTAGAACGTAAAATGCACACATGCTTCACAAGTTTATGAAACCGATGGGTTGACAAATTAAATGATAGGTAATCACTTTGCCTCAACATTTTGCTGTCGTTGCCAGGGAAGTGTGCATAGGAACTAACTTCTAGTTTAGAGTGTATTTTATTTGATTTTGTTTTTACTAATCATTTATGGACATAGGATCTAGAATGCAGCCCAAAGACTACATTGATGAATGGTATCAAAAAGTGGTTATGCCACAATATTCATCCATTCTTCAAGAGATCTTTGCGGGAAATTGAAAGGTCAAGTCGATTTCGCATATCCTTACAAACAATCAGGTATATGTTTTCAAGTTGGGATATGAGCATTTCAAAAATTCTAATCTGTAAATGTCTTCATTGGAAGCATGAATATACTTAAAAAAAATAAAATAAAATAGTTTTTAGATAGATAGGAAAAATAAAAATATATATATATTTTTTTAGGACAAATTTGATGTTTTATGGTGCAATAAAAACCACCCATCTACTGACCCTTGGTAGGAAAAGTTTGTAATAAAACAAATGGTTGAGAACAAAGAGCGTAAGCGAAGATCAGAAATGATAATTTAAGGTATGAGATCAAGCCTTTTCATTTTATTTTTGCAAAATTTACAGAGGAATCGATTCAAAAAATATTGACTATGTTAACAAAATAAATCTCTCAATTATGCTCTCATTTTTCACTTCGTGTGACCTCGAGGATCAGAAAAAGAAATTGTTTTGTTAGTATATCATAAAAATTATTTAGCTACTATAAGATTTGCAAATCCATGTGCAAACATTCTTACCTCTGTAATGCAAGAGTTAGATCTTTTCTTTTCCTTTCTTAGAAGACATCCATGTAGCCACAAGCCCAACCTTCAAAACCCGCAAATAAAAAATAATGGGAACATTTCTAGAAAATGTAGCAGCATAGACACCCAATTTTAAAACGAATTTTCTGAGCAAACTAGGGCGAATTTGAAAAAGTTGAGACATGGGTTTCCTCTGGAACGGGGGAAGTTAGGTAACCTGTGAATGGTTTCCTAAATTTTACAACTGTTTAGGAGAAGTTTGAAAGTGATTTCTACAGAAAACATAATTTCGAGAAAGCGTAAACTGTTTGGACACTCGATTTTAAAACGATTTTTCTGAGCAAACCAGGGTGAATCCAAAAAATTGGGACATGATTTCTTTCTAGAATGGGATGAATTTAATAAATCAAAAACCGTTTCCTCGGATTCCTAACCATTTGGGAGAAATTCAAGGTTCTTCAGAGCTCCATTTTGCAGATTGCGTGAGGGAAAAATGGTTTGTTTTGAACTGTTTTAACATGGCAAGTTGAAAGTAGAAAAATCCAAGTGAATAACAAACTCTACTCCACATGGCATGTGGTCTAGGAGTCCAATTAGATTTAATAAATTTGATTTTAAAAGAATCCAAGTGAATAACAAACTCTGCTCCACATGGCATTAGGTCTAAGAGTCCAATCTGATTTAATAAAGTTAATTTTAGACACATATGTGTCTCATTCCCTATGTGTCTCATGATTAAAAAAAAAAAAAAAAAAAAAAATCGTTTTCTTTATTATAATTTCTTTTTGATAAAGGGAAAAAAAATAAATAAATATGTGTTCTATATATAGTATATATATATATATATATATATTATTATATATATATATATAATGGTATTGCAATTATCACTGGATTTTGGCTCGGTAAACCACAACATTGTTTCTTTCTCTTTGAATTCATTTTTGGTTATTTCCTGACATGGGTTGTTTGTTCAGGATTTTAGCTACAGAAACTGTGCACATTCTATAGCTATGCATTTTACTCAATGATTTATTTGTCAAACAATACATTCTAACCAAAAATTCATGATCAACATGTCATTTCATCTGCTTACATCATCTTTCACTAAAGCATCATGTTCCCATGCCACATTTTACATGACAATTTTCATTGTTTCATAAAAAATTCAAAACATTCTAACTTCCTCATACGACATAGGAATTCGATGATTAAAGCATCGTTGGAAAGATCTCGATGAGATCTACAAAATGATAAATCTATTATCAAATTTTGAAACAATAAAGAATGAAGAAATTGTTAAAAATAAACAATAGGTAACTTGAGGCACTACTTTCAACACAGGTATAAACTCTTTTGGTTTTCTTTCATGAACTTGTTTAATAGTACTGATTCTTATTTTTTTATGTAAATGTCATTAACAGATAAATTGATCACCTCTCTATTTTGATAACTTTACAATCCATTGGAGAAGAAGTACTAGTTTTTGCAGGTTCCAGGAGGAAGAACAGATGAGTATAAGAAAATAGTGTCTCTCAAAGACCACATTTATTTCACAAGAAAATGATCAGAGTAGCAATAGAGATGAAACATCAATGAATGAGCACATGCCAATGCATATAAGATCTAGCAGTTGTAAGCCTTTTAGATGAAAATGTTTCCATTGGATCCATACTCCTTCAGTCAATAAAACCTTCATCTCATTTCTTTTGCAGTCGCATTGCATTTCACTTAGTCAGTCAATAAAATTCTCATCTCATTTTCCTTCACTACTCATTTTTATTCATAGAAACTATATTTTCCTGCCTTGCTTTCACTAACTCATAACCCATTTTCATAAAGACATTCAGCTCACTTACATGGTAATTTGTCCTTTTACCTTCCATTCACTTGTCATTTTCCTTTCTGTTAGATAAACCTTGATCCACTGCAAAATTTTCCATTCATAGTCCTTCAAAATCATTTTTTCATGCTCACGTTAGATGATGGAGGGTTCCTTAAGGTCTTCCTTCTAACAATCCTTGGCCTATCTACATCAACACATTATCTAGGTCCAAGGCTAGAGTCCTCATTTGTACCTTGAGGCTTGTATGCCTTAATGATAAGCTCTCTCGCCAACAATCAGAATACATCAATGTCCCTTGATCGTTAGATCTTGCAAGTGGCTCGACATCAGCTCATTTATTCACCCTTCACAAGATGTACTTAGGAACCTTGGCACTCATTGACATTAATGGTGAGTTTTCCTCGCATTGGTTAACGACATTCATCAATGGTCGGTAATCCAATGACCTCTCTTCATGCTCGACACTAACACATTTATTTGCATGACTAGAGTTGTACCATGGGTTTTATAGCGATTGAAGACTATATCATTTCAACATTTTGCGGCAGATACAATAGATTTAGCAACAGAAATAAAGAATCCACTTCACAACCTCATCCACCATTTATGCAACCAAGAAGTAGATGAATTCTACATTTCATTCCATGATCCAGAAGTAGCCACACTGTTCAATTTCCATAACTCATCCACATTGAAGGTAAGTGAAGGTATGTGGTTTTCTAATTTTTAGTCATGCAATTCCTTAAGATACTAAAATTGTAACTTTGGGAAATTCCTCACTTCCTCTTTTACATTGTCATATCTTTAGTTGGGGGGAAGGGACATCATCTCATATTCATATATCATAAACCATCACACATTTTCATATCATCCTAACATACTTTTCCTAATCAATTATGATTGCATTATGGTTCAAAGAGTTATATGATTTGCAAATAATGTCTAAATTAAGAGCACACTATATGGATGATTTTAAAGATGCATTCTTATATATGTTTAATAAATATTGTTGCAACAAAATGAAACAAGGTATTGAAACACAAAAAACCAATACCAATTAGAATTTGGTTGAAACACAAGAACCAACCAAACATGTTGCAATTTAATGTATGACAAGGAATACTTTGCAAAAATAAATAAAATTGTCAAATTCAAAGTTTAAGGACATATGATATAAGCCAAGCTCATTCAAAAGCAAAGACGTTGTGCACAAACCAAAGGAATTAATGCAATGTTTCCATGAGGACATGCAATTACTCTAGTTGGGGGGTATGTTGGGCCTCCAAAATGTCTTTAAAATGACATCCACTTTCACCTTTATTTCCACCATTTCACTCACATGTCACAACTCCATAACCATATAATCTTTCATTAGCCACCATTTTCATAAATATATGGGTTAGGGTCCTTATTTACCAAAGTTATTTATTTTATGTTTTTACAGTGAATTTATGATTAAAAACTAGGAAATTAACATGGTTTCATGTATCGATATATTTGGCTTGAGTTTCATAACATGTGTAGGTTATTTGGAAGCTTCCAAAGGACCCTTATGTGGCCCCCAATGCTCAAATTCGAATTCCCTTCAAAGGAGATTTGGATAAATGTCAAAGAAGGATATGTGTCCTATTTGAATTGTAACTCTATCAGGTGTCTCATCATTTCTTATTTGGATTAGAACTCTATGAGACACCTACGGGATATGTGTCTCATTATGAGCTATTTGGTTGTAACTATATAAGATTTTAGTGGATCCTCATTAAATAGGGTAGCTTCTTATGTTTTTGTATAAATAGGAGAGCCTTTTCCTTTGAAGGCATGTGTAAAGTTGGAGAAATGCTCATGTTTTTAATAGAGAATTTGGAGCTTATACTTGGAGATTTGAATATTTAGTTTTGCTTGCATATGGAGCTTCTTCACTTGCCATCCTCATACGCCATTGGAATATGCATCTAATGATTGTGAGATTTAATTGCTTTTATAGATTAAAGTTTATTTTCTTTCTTAGTATTAGCTTTAGAATGACTGTGTAATCTTTGCTTTTCTAAAAACATTTCAATAGGGAAGATTTATGTATTTTCTAATTGGATTAAGTTTGAGGCAAGGGCTCATAGTTATTTAGTTTCCTTTCATGTTCTGTTATTTAATTTCTTAGATCAAACTATCAATTCATTGTATAATGGAATAAAGGATCAGGCCAAGAAGGTGACTTCAAATTGGTTGATTGAATGTTCAACCTATGCAATCATTGAGCTTTACTTTTTCATGCTTTTATATTTTCTTTTAAGATCCTCATTTAATTACATTAACTGATATTCCTAAAGATCATTTTAAGAAATTAATTTAATCATATTTCAAGATTGAATGATTGAATATTTAATACATGCAATTAATGAGTTATTTTCTACACACTTTACTTGCTTTTCTAGGACATTAGAAGTTAAAGTATAAATAGTTGCTTACACATCATCTCAAGAAGGTAACACTTCATAATTGAATGTTGGAGTAACTAAGAATACATTAGTTGTTTTTTATTTCATAGATTAGTTGAATTTAATTTTCATTATTTGATTTCATAGATTAGATGAACTAGTTTTCATTATTTTGTATTTAGATTGATATAAATTGAAAG
This sequence comes from Pinus taeda, assembly GCA_000404065.3. Lineage (NCBI taxonomy): Eukaryota > Viridiplantae > Streptophyta > Pinopsida > Pinales > Pinaceae > Pinus > Pinus taeda. Next base: position 33,391 of record APFE030905811.1, on the reverse strand, counting down.
ACAATTTCTAGCACTTATAGTGCACGCATGCTTCACAAGTTTACGAAACCCGCGGGTTGACAAATTAAATGATAGGAAATCACTTTGTCCCAACAATAACCCAACTCAAGTGCAAAAAACCACAAACATCAAATGAGATTTCATGAGTCCACCCTGGCATCAACACTCACTTCGATAAACATCACTAAGACTTCTGATGGAACATTTGTTCTAGTGTCTGGCCTAGTCAACACCCAAGGGAGAGGAGGGAAGCACCTAGTCGGGAGAGAGAAGTTCTATCAAAGCTAGATCTATAGGGGCCCGCTCTACAATCAGCATATCTCCTATAAAACTTCTAGAGGAAGTTAATTACAATACATCTAGGAATTTTCTAACAAATTGTGAGTGGTTTTTCCAATACCATTAGTGGTTTAGGGTAGGGACAAGCTCTATAAGATTCATTTAGAAATGTAAGGTTGAGAAATCTTAATTTTAGGGGAAACTATATCGAATTTTTTGGTGAATTTCTCGGAGGTGTTGAAGAAATTTTGGGAGATAATTCTAAAGTAGCCCTTGGGCTTTCTGTTTTCTTATTATGTATGTACCCATACCACTTTCTGTTTTAAGCTTTAGTACTAATGAAATACAAGTTTATGTAGTTTACATTGCATTTTGATTTGTGAACCTGATCTATTATGAAATTATGTAGGATTGTATTAATATTTTAAGATGAAATGAATTATGGCATTAGTGTGATGGTCTATTTCGGTTTTACAAGATCTATCAAGTTAGTTTGAAGAGTATCTTGACTTTCTTGATATTCCTTGCAAGGGTTTTAAAAGGAAATGGTAAATTTGAAAATTATGTGTTTCCAATGGCTAAATTCTTAATTACTCAGTCATCCACCAGGTTTTATTTTATTTAAAGGAATTATTTATTGCTCCTATAAATTGGAAAAGGTATGATTCTCCATATCTCATCCATATTTTTCCTTTCAAAATTTTTTGTCAAACCCATGGATTATGAATGATCCTACTCAAAATCAGTGGAAATGTAGCTCAACAAAAGAAACTAATGCATGGTGTTTTTCCCCCAACTTCGATTTCAAAACAAATCGCTCATTAATAACAACATTAAGTGTGATTTAAATAGAATTTCAGTGATTTTTAGCATGCATTGTGTTCTCCTAAAAAATGATCAATGATGTTCAAATTGAATATAAATAATTTTCCAATATATTGGTGATTTTAATTTTGTTGATTTACTCACTTGCATATCACTATTTCAAGAAATATATCTACATGAAAATTTAATCAAATGGTTGTGATAAAATTCATCATGCAATTTCCTTTTCTTGTGATATTTGAAGGGGAAAATGAAATGCATGTATGTTGAATGTCAAGGAAAATGTTGTCATTCTAACTGATAAAAGTTTGAATGACACAATCATAAACATAATTGATTTACATAAATGAATTATTATACAATTTATTTTCCTACTTTAAAATCATCTTAGTTTGACTATCATCAGTTAAAGAACATGAGCCAACAAAGTGTAGCAAGGTTCCTTAAAATTGAAAGAACATCTCCATAATGATAATATAGTCATTGATAAGATTCATTTCCAAACATTTTCAATTAACTGAATAGCAAGTAGAACCACACTTAGATGTTCCCAGGATCTACATTACAACACCTAGTAGTTTGACTCTAGGGAACCAACATCTCTTGGCATTGTTCTGGGGGATGATTTGACTTCATTCCTTGGGTGAGATGACATCTATTTCAAACCTATATGGTGGACAGAGACTGGGATTACTATTTGTGTCATCCACCTGTCAACTGCACCTTTCAAATTTCTATTGTCACATCGTTCAGCCATACTCATTTGTCTGTCTTTTTGACCACTTGGCTACAATGACCAAATTCCTTACACCTTTCCATTGTATATATCCCACTTACTAGAATCTATATAAACCTGTCTTTGATCGTACTACCATATTCTTCTTATACCACTTCTCGTTGACTTCATCATGAAGACATACCCAGTGTGATCGCAACCAGGATCTTGTATCACCCATTTCCAACCCTGATTTCCTCATGTCCAACTTGAACCAATGATCCAAAACCTTATTCATTGATCCCTTAGTAACCCGAATAACTAGAGTTTTACTTCTTCCATTAGCAACAATAATCACTTAATTATTACGCCCAAAATCTAGCCATACAAACTCCATGCCTTCAAAGAAGTGTGTGAGAATATCAAGTTACTCAGTCTTAGGCATGAAACCTAGAAGGAAACTCCACAAACAATTGAGAAAATTAGAACCCCAATCTCGTCTACCACTAGGGACATGATTCTACAACACATTATTGCTAGAAAAATCCAACCTTGTAATTAAGAGAACCAACCAAATCAATCATTGTCTTAGGTGGCAACATTGTATGCCTCATTGGCTTTTCCTCGAGTACTATATGATATGCTTGAAAATTACGTAAAGCTTCTACCCTGGTTTAGGGGAAAAAACAAGGAGACCATTAAAGAACATATTAGTGTGTTCCAATATTCCACTGATAATTTTATGGTCACAGGTGAAGACTTCTTTATGTGACTATTTGTACATACTCTTGAAGGAAATGTATGGACATGGTTTCACACTCTTCCCCCTAACTTTTTACATCCTTGGGATTATTTGGAAAGAACTTTTTGAGCCCAATGGGGTGAGAATAGGGATTTTCAATATTATCTCATGAAGTTTTCAAATGTAAAGAAAATGTCATCTAAAAGGGTAGAATATTTCACAAAGAGATTTAACAAACTCTTCAATAAAATAAAAAATCAAATCAAATCTACTCCCACCATTTGAAATGGTGAACTATGTAAGCACTTGCGAGCCTGATTTCACTGTCATGCTCACCGAGAAGTGACTTCAAAACTTGTCTAATAGAAAATTTAATGCAGTTGAGATAGAAGGAAATCTAACTATAACTTGAAAGATAATAAGGGTGGAAACAATGAATGAAAATTGCAACCCAAAAAAAGGAATAAGAGGAAATCGAGATAAAGGTAGGAAGAAAACCAAAGAGGAGTCTAATCACCCTACTTATGAGAAGGACCCATCCAAGGAAAGGATCAAAGAAATGAATCGATTGATCAGAAGTTTATCAAGCAAAGTCACCAAGCTTGAAGTGGAAGGGCCAAGGAATAATCCTAACCAACGTCCCCGTAACCCACCGTTCCTCTATAAAACTTTCCATCCACAAAAAATGAATAGAGATAGATGAAATGAGGAATAACCTATAAAATCACTTGTGAGGAGAGATCTCATCCTATGAATTGGTAAATATCCCAATGAATATGATGAAGAGGGAGACATAAATTGGGTACATTCCTCCTTTTACATTACCAAGAATGATTATGCACACTACCTTGCGATATTTGAAAATCATACCCCATATGATTCTGAAGGGTATGAAGACTATGAAATCCTAAAGTCTCCATATCATAAAATAATGGCCTTTGTTATGGAAAAATTCGAAATGCCTATGATTTATGGCCCACGGTAGGAATACCCTTTGTTACAAACCGGAAGAATAATAAAAAATAGGCTTGTGGTGTCATCACCTAACCTTGAACCTACATAATCCGATATCCTCCTGCCTCCTAAACCCTTAATGAAAACACAAGAGGTCCCATTGAAGAAGAGGAAGAATACTCAAGACCAAACCCAACCTCTAGACAAGAAGCATAAGTGCCTAAAGAGCCCACACCTCTACCACCACAAATCCAACCTACTAATAAAGTAGATAAAAAGTTAGCTCCTCCTTTCAACCTTTAGCAAGAACTATGAAATATCGAAGTCCATATTCCTTTATTGGAATTAGCTCCAAACCTGGCTTATCAATCATTAATACAAAAAATCATGACTCTGCCTAAATTCATTACTCACAATGATACTATGAACATCCAGTAACATCGTTTGGATGTGGATTGTGGACCTCATGTACAATAACAAGATGATGATACTCCTACCTTCTATATTAACTTCAATGTTCACAATAATCTACCGCATAATTGCATGTTAGATTTAGGGATGTCCCATAATCTCATACCCAAGTCAGTTATGGTAGAGTTGGGACTATACATTACAAAACATTACCACGACATTTACTCCTTTTATTCCTTGAGGCTAAAATGTCTTTTTCACATTAAAGTATTCGTAGTTTCCCTTACCCTAATACCAACAAGAGTTTGGTCATGTAAATAGTCGTGGCCGATATTCAAGGCTCATACAACATGCCTCTTTCAATATCATGGGATGGGAAAATGGGTGGAACCCTTCAAATGGACATTTCATATTCTACCATACAAGATTTTGGGGGACAAGAGCGTACATTCTATAAAGGGGCTAAGATTTTATACATCATCAAAGACACAATGAAGTCCAAGAATAGACCATTCTATGTGGTGGAAGAGCCCATGGGATGTTATAACTTATCTATCGATACCAAATTTACTACTCAAATAAAGTTAAACCCAATTGAAAAAGGAAAATTCATAGATAAGAATTAGTGTGGAAACTTTTCTTTGATTGAGCAAGTTCCAGAGAAGGGATGGGAGAAGGAGTAATTCTAATACCACCTCTATGGAAAAATATTTCACTTTCCTATAAAATGGCATTTGATGCCACCAAAAAGGATGTTGAATACACAACATTAATTCTAGGGCTAGAGATAAATCGTAAAATGGGGGTAAAAATGTCTTGTAGCATTTGGGGATTCAAAATTAGTAGTCTTGCAAGTAATGAATGTCTACACCACCCAGAACCCTTGAATGAGAATGTATTAGAATGTTGTCTACGATGTTATTGGGAATTATTTTGATGCTTTTAACATTACAGTTGTGTGCAGGAAGATAATTAACTTGCATATGCTTTAGTGGTTACAACTAGCACCTTCATACCTCCTCCTAAACCTAAATTGAAATATGTGGAAATGTGATACTAACCATCCATTCCAAACAATGTCAAGCATTGCCAATTCTTTGAAAATGAAAAATAGTTAAGAGGATTCTTGGAGCCATATGATGATTTCTTATAAATAGACATTGACTCAAACAAAGAAATAGTCAATGATGATCCAAACGAAGAAGGTGAAAAATAAAATTGTAACAACCGTGGTTAGAAAATCCATGTAAAAATATATAAGACCACAGATGATGGGACATGTATCCAAGGTGAATGGCAGGGGAAGTATACTAGTGGGTGTTGATTCGGTTTATTATGGCTAAGGAAATTGGCAAAGGCAATGGCTAAGGATTTGGAAAATAAAAAAAAAACAATTTGGCACATTTATTTATGAAAATAATGGAAATTAGGAGAAAAGGAAGGTGAAAGGTAACAAGTTGGATATGAGGAGGAAAATGAAGGAAAATAATGGAAAATGAAGAAAATAGAGGCCTCATTGATAAAAAGGCTTCTAAGGATTAGTTGGAAATTTCTTAGTTAGTGTATGCTCTTGGCTCAACCTTTTGTCAATTCAATTTTGGAGGTCTCTCATTATTCTCTCTCTCTCTCATACTCTTGGAAACTTAGAGTCTTCATGGAGCACTCGTGGTGGGTGTGGAATACTTGGATTATTGGAGAAAAGAAGGAAAAGAAAGAGAAGGAAAGCGCAACAGGGAATTAGGATTAGCAGCTACATCAGATTTTCTTGTAGATATCGAGTTACATGTATGATTTATCCACTAGTTTTGGCATGCATGGAATATACATGTCATTTATTGGTTGTGATCTTTCATTGGCATGGACGATGGCTAGGATTGACACTAGATTTCTTAGCCTTTCCATTTCCTAGATAGTCATGGTGATTGTGGGTTTATTTTCATTGTTGTTTTTTTTGTTGGTTCTCATGTTTCCTTAGCTTGGGCTAAGTTATTAGTCTCGTATCCTTGATTGGAAAAATGCTCTAGAGCCCTAGAATAACTTGGGTTGAGTTACTAGTCTAATAGCCTTGGTTGGACAAATTCTCTAGAGTCCTTGGTCGGTTGAGTTACAAGCTTTGGAGCCCAGTAAAAGTTGTGGGTTGAGTTACTAGTCCTAGAGCCTTGGTTGCAAAAATGATCTGGAGCCCTAGAAGACTTGGATGGAGATCGTTCTAATAATTACTTTGTGATATCCAACCCTGAGGTGGAATCACTATTTCATGGGTTGAGGTGGATGGACTCTCGAAGCCCTGGATGAGTTTTGATTGATGTGTTCTATGAGATCCCACATTCATGCTTTGAATATGGCACAGGGGTGAATGGTTGGCTCAGCCATTCTACGGTCAGGTGGAATGTGGAAGTCCCATCTCAGGCTTGGATTTTTTACAATCAATAAGAGGTTATTTCTCGTTGTATTTCTATGAGAACTATACTAGATTATATGAGGTTTATATGGCGATGAGTTCATTGGTATTTCTGTCCCTATTATGCTAGTTATGTATATGTTTTTTGAAAGTAGCTATGTATGGCTCTCATCATGTTTTTACTTGTATACGAATAAACAATGTATTTATGACCTAATGGATGGAATGACAGTTAATGTGTTGAGGCATCAATGCTTCATGGAGAATCTCAAATAAGTATGATACCCCTTTGATCATATATGTTATTTACACTGTTAGATTACATATTCATGATATGTTTGATGAAATTCCAGTGATGTCTCATACCATTCTAGTCAAGGTATTAAACAAGTATTTTCTTTAGTATTGTCATTTCCATGTTATTTTACTATTCTGAAGAGATGGTTCAATTTTGGGTAGTGACCTGGGCTTTGGGCCTAACAAAGTGGCTAAAATCCCAGGGATGTTGGCATAGCACTGACTAAATGAGTCTCTCGGTGCTGGCAGGAAAGACTGTGAGAGCGAATCTAGGTTTCTGGAGACTTTCATGCCTATAACATGAGAGAAAATGAGACTTAAGTTGTCCAAAAGTTTAGTGGGATCCAAGGGAAAGTTGTCAGAAGTGTTGGATGGGTTCCTGAGGGTCATAAATCTAATGTTGAATGTATGTATGGCATGTTTCCATTGGTTCCACTTCATTAATGTGACTTCAGATATTGAATCACATCATAGTGGCATCTCGTCGCTTGTTTAACCTGAATTGTTGGTTCCTTGAGTAGATGTGGGAGGAGGGTGTTATAGAGTGGTATCAAAGCATGGTTCACCTCTCTTACTACATGGATAGTGTGTTGGTCATGTGTTCATGTCAGTTGCATATGTGTTTCTTATGCTTGTAGTCCATGTGCTTGTTGCATTTGCATGGTGTTGAGAATGGTTGCAGTGATGTCGCCATGTGAAGGTTGAAGGTGTTGTCGTGGAGTATTTGTTCATGTGTGTATGGTTTATTATGCATTTTTATGCATGTTAGTGTTAACATGTTATCAAGTGCACATGATGTGGTTGTTGTTTTCATGCATGAGGTCATGGTCTGTGTAGTTTTATATGGTCATGCATTGATGACTAGACTTTAGCTAGAATGAGGTGTATATGGTTTTTTACTCATATGTTGTATGTCTATATATAGTTTTTATGCATGAATAGTAGGTCAAACATGCCTTGTGAAGTATGGTATGCAATTTAGGGCATCAGGGTGATATTGGTAGATCATGATGCTAATGTGTTGGCCGAGATAGAGTAGAAGATGCAGATCATCATAATGAGGTTGCAACATTAGACTTTGGGATAAGAGAATACGTCATACAAGTTTGCATGTTGGGCATCCATGCAAGTAAGTTAAGGATTGTTATAGGCATTAGTTTTACGTACATGTCTTTTGATGTTTGGTTACATACATGATAGATGATAATAGTAACCTATGGTTGTATGAATTTCTATTGTTGTTTTATGTTAGATAACTTGATGCTTAGGTTATATGTTGTTGATGAGCATGATATATAGATTATTTTTGCTATATGCTAGTAACTTGGTGATTAGGTTTATTACATTAGGAGCTTGATGTTATATGTATCATGCTAAATTGGATTGGCCTATGCAGATGGTTAGGCTTACGACACTCGGGTATGAGTCAACTTATTTGTGACATTGTGTTGTACTAGTCTAGAATGATTGTACATATGTGATTTCTATGCATAAATGACAAATGTTTATTAGTGTATGATGTGAACATGTTAGTTAGTTAATGTCATGAATATAATCATCTTATTATGTTTGAGCTTGATATGTTGTGAAATTACATCATGCTAATATGGATTGATTGTGCAAACAAGATAGCCTCCCCTGAGATACATTAACGTATGGACTTGCTTATGTCATCTACTCTATGCTTGACTATTTGATTATGATGTCTATTTGGTGTTTGAGTGTTTGGTGTCTATTATGTCATCTAGTTGATTTATTTAACATGGTATGTTTGCAAGTTGGTTGAAAGTTTTATGAATTTCATAATATGAGTATGTGCTCAAATGCTATTATTTTAGGATGGTTGTAGTAATGCTTATGTGTTGAGACAATTGACATGTACTTGAGTGTAGTAGGTGATAGTTGTAGCATTAGGTCTAATGACTTTGAGTTGACTACGAATTATGACATGATTGTTTGTAAAAGTTCATTTAAAATTGATAGATATGATTGTCTTGATATTTGGAACATGTGGTTGACATCTGTGAGTAGTTGATGTGCTTGGCACAATAAGGTAAATTAACCAGTGTGTTGTTATGTTTATTTATGCTTTGACAATTTTTGGTTTATGGAAATATGATGTAGAGGATTGCATGGTAGAGAGATTTCCATGAAATCGAAGAAGGCTAAGGTTGACTTTTCCTTGGGAACCATGGGGATTGAGTCATAGTGTCTATTATTACTCTTGTACTTCTGGTATTTTGGTGATTTGTTGTGCTTCATTGTGGTTTTGTTTATGTCTGGCGCAAGACCTTGCCACTTTGGTTATGGTGTCATATTGCTACTCGTTTTCATGGTTTTCTTCTTATTTGTTTCTTAGTATTTCCTTTTATGTTTTGAGTCTTGGGAATTAGTTGGGAAAGGAGGAATTTAATGGAGCTCTGGGAGAGCTGTATGGTATCTAATAGATCATGTAAGACTCGGATGATTCTAGGTGCATGAGTAAGCATAACAGATTGTAAGACTATGACATTGATTGGACTAGTTGGGTCCATTGTGGTAATGAATAGTGGAAGTACAGACATGAGAAGGGTAACTAGAAAAGGTAAAATAAATGGGTCTGAGGTGTTAGATGCCTTGGTTAAGTTGAGAACTATGGTTCTCAATGTTGTGCATGTTGTGAACAAATAAGGAAGTTCTCTTAACCTAGACCCTATGATATATAGTAATTATGTTATGTTCATGATCATGTTGGTGTTCATATGTGTGTACATGTATGTATGTATGTATGTATGTATGTATGTATGTCATGTTTGATAGGGTCATCATGGATCATTATTATTTTATATTTAAGTTTATATGTATCCATGTGTATGTATGCATATCATTGTATGACACGATCATGATTGTTTATCCAAATGTTTATGTATATGTATATATGTATCCATGTATCTATGTCACTATTTGACAGGGTCATTAGGAATTGTCCTTGTGGAGGATTGATTGCTTACGTAGGAAAATGATAGGAAAAGGTTCCTAGCTATGAGGAATAAAGTGGGAAGAGTAGTTATGACAAATATATGAGGTCAGTTTCATGTGAATATGAATTGATATTATATGCTTGTATTATGACTATGTCTATGTTATGGACAAGCTATATCGAGTGATACATCATTGAAATGAAAGCAGTGTCATCTACAAGATGCTGGGAAAAGCATGGGTAAGATTGTGGAAGCAAGGTTTCTTGGTAGAGGCGGTATGGTCTTGGGGACGTGTGGTACTACTGTTGTGCATAGGTTTTATATGTTGTATATGTTGCATACGTGTTGTTGTGTGCATACAATGTTGTGCACATATAATGTGTGTGCATGTTATTTATGCAATATTATGTATAGGATGGTGTAGATAGTGTTGTGTGAATATTTCATATGCAGTGATGGGTATAGGTCGTGCTATGTACAGGTTGTATATGTAGTGCTATGTACAAATGATGATATGTACATGTTGGATATGTAGTTCTATGTACCTATGGTGTTGCGTGCATGCTATATAGGTGGTGCTAGGTACATATGGTGTTGTGTGCATTATTCTACAAGTCATGATGTGTGCATGTCATGTTGTGTACATGTTGTACTAGTAGTGTTGTGTGCAGGTAGTGTTGTGTACATGTCATGTATGTGGTGTTGTGTACATGTAGTGTCATGTCATACATGTGGTACTGTGTACATGTTGTGTTGTGTACACATTGTATAAGTGGTGTCGTGTACATGTGGCATTGTGTACACATTATGCAGGCAGTGTCATGTACGTGTGATGTTATGCACATGTTGTACAGGTGGTGCAGTGTACAGGTGGTACTGTGTACATGTTGTATACATGGTATTGGTGTATGTGTAGTGCATGTTGTACATGATGTGTTGTGGGCATGCACTACTATGTATGTCAATCGTGTAGTCGTGGTATCATGACATGTGTATTCCTTGTGTTGTACTTTTTGTAGTACATGTATTTTGTTGTTTTGTATGCCAAGTGTATGTAGATGTATCGTGCCGCATTGCACATCAGGTATAGATATACGAGTTGTATTATATATCAGGTGTAAGTGTATGCATTTTGTGGTGTCACGCGTTGTGTCCAGATTTATCTCTTATAATTTACATTGCGTACATATATGTGTTGTGTTGTTTCATACACCATACATAGGAATATGTATTAAATTGTGTTGTACATTATGTCTAGATGCATGTATTGCATGTTGTTGTATGTTGTGTGTGGTGGTATAGGTTCCATGCACACTATGTGTATGTGCACATGGTTGAGGAGAAGGCACTGGATGTTTTCCGGGTATGGCAACCAATCCAGTATGTGTACGAAACAAAGACAAAGGTTGAAAATAAGGATTGATTAAAGGATAAGTATCATTATTTTAGATTAGTTTTATTATGCATGTGATTTATGATTTGGGTCTATGATGATTAAATTTGATTTATGATGGTTACACGTGATTTATGATTTTAATATATGATGGTTATGTTTTGAGCTTAACCTAATGTGATATATTTATACATGATGATTTGGTCAAAGATGCTAGTTTGACTTGTTGTGACAAGAAGTAAACATGATTGTAAGTGTACCTTATTGATGAGCTCATAATAAGGTATGATCTCAAGTTATTTGAAGTTATTTTGAATCTAATGGAAATGATGTGCTTGGAAAAGGTATGCACGGACATGCCCAATTGAATGGTTGGAATCAACTACAAGAATTAACAACAACAATGAAAGGAATTAGAACATGCAATAGTACACTGGTAAAGAACTTCAGGAGCAGGGGCATTATGGGACACTAGTACCCAATAATGTAGATTTATTTCCATGAGCACGCTATCACCAATATTATGGTTTGAGGCAGGTATATGCCTTGGATTTTTGACCTTCCGATGCAAGGAAGCGTTGCCAAGGGATAGATTGCTTGGGATAGGGGATTTCAGGGAAATTAGACGGTGAGTGACTGTATGGAAGGGGTGACTAGATTTCCCGAGGGATTGTGTAGTAGAGAAGGGAAGTTCGTAGATAAGTTTCTTTGTGTCATTAGCATTTCCAGATGGAATCAGATGCAAATTAGGAGTTTTCCCTGGAAGAATGAGCCAGTAATTGTTCACTGAGAGGACAAGTGGCACATGATTGTAGCGTTGGACATTAGATGCAGTTTGACTTTAGCAGTGGATTCTGGACTTCCTCAGAAGGAGGTAAATCTTGGTATTACTTTAAGCGTGGATGTGTGAGCCTCTAGATTCCCTTATTGTAGATGGAGGCATTGTGTCCTTTTATTTTTTGGTAGAGAATATGTGCATATGTGTATGTCTGTGTACTATTGTAAATATTGTATTGAGCTAGATTTATAAAGCTCCACAAAAAGTATAGTTATTTGTTGAGGGAAGGAAATGTGTGTTTATATATGGTTATTGTAAATATGGTAAGGAGATGTGTTATAAAGATCCAGTAAATGGTATCTTTTTCATGTTTTAAAAGGTGGTCATTGTAAATACTCCAACGAGTTGTGTTATAAAGTGCCATGGGCATATGTTTTGTTTTCATCAGTCTTGTTGGTTATAGGTGTCATTGAACAGTAAGGCTAGTGTTCCCCCAAGGGGGAGGGTTTTGTAACAACCCTAGTTAAAAAATCCATGTAAAAATATATAATACCACGGATGATGGGACGCATATTCGAAGCTGAATGGTGGGGGAAACATCCTAGTGGGTGTTGATTTGGTTTATTATTGTTAAGGAAATTGGTAAAGGCAATGGCTAAGGCTTTGGAAACAGAAAAAGGCATTTTGGCACATTTATTTATGAAAATAATGGAAATTAGGAGAAAAGGAAGGTGAAAGGTCACATGTTGGATGTGAGGAGGAAAATAATGGAAAATGAAGAAAATAGAGGCCTCATTGATAAAAAGACTTATAAGGATCAATTGGAAAGTTCTCAGTTAGTGTAAGACCTTGGCTCAACCTTTTGTTAGTTCAATTTTGGAGCTCTCTCATTATTCTCTCTCTCTCTCTCTCATACTCTTGGAGACTTAGAGTTTTCTTGGAGCACTCTTGGTGGGTGTGGAATACTTGGATTATTGGAGCAAAGAAGGCAAAGGAGGAGAAGGAAAATGCTAGAGGGCATCAGGATTAGTAGCTACATCAGATTCGAGTTTCATATATGATATCTCCACTAGTTTTAGCATGCATGACATATACATGTGGTTTATTGGTTGCAATCTTTCATTGGCATGGAGGATTGCCAAGAATGAAAATGGATTGCCTAGCCTTGCCATTTCCTGGATAGTCATGGTGATTGTGGGTTTATTTTCATTGTTGTGTTTTTGTTTGGTTCTCATGTTTCCTTAGCTTGGGTTGAGTTACTATTCTTGTAGACTTGGTTGGAAAAACACTTTGGAGCCCTTGAACAACTTGGCTTGAGTTACTAGTCAAATAGCCTTGGTTGGAAAAACACTCTTTGGTGGGTTGAGTTAGTAATCCTGGAGCTTTTTTTGGAAAAATGCTCTAAATCTAGGCAAACGTTGTGGATTTAGTGACTAGTCGTGAAGCCTTTGTTGGAAAAATGCTTTATAGCCCTGGAAGGCTTGGATGGAGACTGATTTTTATAATGGTTTTGTGATGTCCAGCCGTGAGGTGGAATAATTGTTTGATGGGTTGAGGTGGATGGCCTCTATAAGCCATAGATGAGTTTTGATTGATGTGTTCTATGAGATCCCACATTCATGCTTGGAATATGGCACAAGGATGAATGGATGAGGAGATATTTGGCTCAACCATTCTACGGTTTGGTGGAACATGGAAGTCCCATCCCAAGTTTGGATTTTTCACCATAAATAAGAGGTTATTTATTCTTATATTTCTATGAGAAGTATACTTGATTATATGAGGTTTATATGGTGGTTAGTTCATTGGTATTTATGTTCCTATTATGTTGGTTATGTATATGTTTTATGACAACATCTATGTATGGATCCCATCATGTTTCTACTTATATATGAATGAACAAGGTATATACAACATAATGGATGGAATGGTAGTTAATGTGTTGAGGCATAAATGCTTCATGGTAAATCACGGATAAGTATTTGACCCCTATACTCAGATTTGTTATTTACACATGTAGATTACATATTCATGATATGTTTGACGAAATGCCTGCCATGGCTAGTAGGGGTCTAATCAAGGTCTTAAACAAGTATTTTCTTTAGTATTGTCATTTCCATGTTATTTTACCCTTCTGAAGAGATGGTTCAATTTTCGGGAGTGACGTGGCCTTTGTGCCTAAAAAAGTGGCTCAAATCCTGGGGATGCTGGCATAGCACTGACTAGATGAGTCTCTAGACGATCACATGAAACCTTGTGAGAGAGACTCTAGGTTTTTGGACATTTTCATTCCTATAACCTGAGAGCAACTAAGGCTTAAGTTGTCCAAAAGTTCATCGAACCCGAGGGCAAGTTCTCTGAATTGTTGGATTGACTCCTAAGGATCCTGAATTTGATGTTGAATGTTGTATGGTTTGTTTCCATTGGTTCCACTTCCTTAGCATGACTTAGGAGGTTGAATCATATCATAGTGGCCTCTCATCGCATGTTTACCCCTACTAGCTAGTTCGTTGGGTAGATGTGGGAGGAGGGTGTTACAATAACCACAAAAAAAAATTAAATTAGGTCAAATGCCACGAAGTGATACAACTCAAGAATAACTTCATCTCCAAGGGATTGGTTCCTCTCGAGTATATTTTTGATCAAAATGGCATCCCCACTATGTTATTTTCAAGCCAATAGGTAAGAACATGGAGGAGCATAACCTAGGTACAAAATAAAACCTACGAAAGGTAAAACTTGCTAAGTCTTTGTGACCCACCTACAAAAAGAGGCATGTGAAGTTATTTTAGCAATTTAAGGATGTTTTTGCATGGAGCTATGAAGATTTGAAAACTCACAATACTTCTACTATTCAACATAGGGTACCAATGAAAGAAAATGTTATACCTTTTGTGTGGAAAATCAGGATATTCAGTGTTATCCTACTTCCAATAATAGAGAAGGAAGTAAAAAATTTCTTGGACAAGAATATCATTGTCTCACTAAGGTACTCACAATGGGTGGAAAATTTGTTACCAGTTTAAAAAAATAATAGAGATATTTGATTATGTATGGATTTCAAGAACCTGAATCGATGTTCACTAAAGGACAACTATCCCCTTTCTAAGATGGATCACTTGCTACATAAAGTAATAGTAGCATTGAGGATATCAATGATGGCTAGATTCTTGGGTTAAAATTAGATAAAAAGTTTCCTAGATGACAAGGAAAATAATGCATTCACAACATCGTGGGGCACTCTCATGTTTGAAGAAATTCTTTTTTGGCTAATGAATGTAGGAGAAACCTTTCAAAGGGCCATGTATATTTCATTTATTAGGGAAAGAAACTAGGTCATAGTTATCTATGTCGATTCCATGACCATTTTCTCAAAATTAAATGGTGATCATTTGGAGCTTCTAAGAAAAACCTTCCTTAGCATGAAATGTTATCTCTCATTGAATCCTAATAAGTGATTCTTTGCATTGCAAGAAGGTAAATTGCGAGGAAATATTGTTTCAAAAGAAGGTGTCAGGATCAACCTAGAGTGGGTAGGGATTGATCACCCACGAAATAAGAAATAATTCCAAGTATTCTTGGGCAAGATCAATTTTCTACACAAATTTATTGCAACTTTTGAAGAACTCTTAAACTTACATAACATACATGCTCATGAAAAATAATGCAGTTAGGTGGAATATAGAGGCTTGAGAGTCATTTGAGAAAATAAAGAAGGTTATCAATGAATCCTCATTCTTAGTAAGTCCTAATTTTTCTAAAGAATTTCATATCTTCTCCTTTGCATCCCAAAATACTATAGTCGTAGTTTTGTTTCAAAATAATGAAGAAGGGTATGGGAAACCTATAACATTTTTAACCAATCCCTAAGGGATGTTGAGTTGAAATACATTACCTTGGATAAACATGCCTATTTTATGGTAAAGGATTTCTAGGAATTTGGGAATACGTGCTACACTCTGAGCTGATATCGTATGTACCATCTGAAATAGTGAAAGAGATACTTTTTTAGCTTGATAATGATGGTCAACAAGGAAATGTATAGCAAAGTTACAAGAGTATAATCAAGATATCCAACCTACTAAATTGGCCATGGGTTAGGGACCAAACAATTTTTCGACCAAAGCAAAGCATGTTGCATTGGAAATGTGTACTAATCAAGATCATTGCAATATTAAAAGATAGGACAATCCATAAGAGCATCCTTCTCCCATCAAAGAGAATCCAAAATAACATATTCATCCTAGGGGAGAGAATCCATAAGAACCTCTCTTTCTAGTAGGAAGGAATCCATAAGACCCCTTGCCACCAGATGTAAGGAATCGACAAGTACCCTTCCTGAAGGACCTCTCAAAGTTCCTTCATTATCCATGGTACAGAGTCATCATCTTTTTCCTACATTATTTAGAATATATGCCGAAACCACCCAAGGTCAAATGCAAATATTTAAAACTAAAAGAAATCAAATACTGCATCTTGGCTAAAGGTTTATTCTAGAAATACCTTGTTGGCATCTTGCTCACCTGTGCCACTGAAGATCAAGCATAAGTATCACATCAGAGTTTCACAACTTTATTAAACCTTAAATTAGATATTCATCCTCCAAACTCAAAACACTTCATAAGTTCATAAATTTATTTTAATACATTATTTTCCAAATTTAATATATATATAGATATATAGTTGAAAATCTTAAAGTATTCATAATTATGATTTAATATTTTGGGAATGATATAAATATGATCATCCATGGAAACCATTACCAACATCTTTCTCATTTTTGTATATTTCAAATGATCTCTCATTTGTTCAATTTTAATTTTGGTAGCTCAAGTCATGGCTTGCAAAAGATGATGATTCAATACTTATTGGTCTCTATGAAGTGACTAAACAACCCTTAATTTTGTCCACATGAATCTAAACCTTTTCATTTATAAATTGACCTTATTCATCCCACATGCAGTTTGGGAGGGAAATTTTGTGTGAAGTAGAAGGAACCACAAGACATTCTGTAGATTACACATATTGTAGTTTTTGGTTTCCTTCTCTTTGCCCAATCAACATGTTAACCCATTGCTCAATCATCTATGTATAACCAATAACTTCAAAGTTTTAACCCATGATATGTCCAAATTCTATGTGTCATACGAATATATGCCAAAGTTGTGAAGAATAAAATAATATAATGTGGAAGTGAGGTGTTGAAATTTAGGAAATTAAAAATGGTAAAAGTGACTAAGAAATAAATCATGGAGTCTAAAGTATTTGTAGGAAAGGAATGTGTGGATATTAGATAATTTTCATAGGAAAGTATTGCAAAAAGGAAAGTGTGTGTGCAATAAAGGGTTGTGGAGAGGAAATGGTGTGTTGTGTAGAAATTCTGAGTAGATTATAGAAATTGTTTTGATGGTAATTACTTGTGACCAATATTCATTATTTTCTCAGTTTTTAATTTATTAATTATCCATCAACCGATTACACATCTAGAAAAATACAAATAACATAATGCACAAGATAGAGAAGACACTATAGATTAGGATCCAAGATAGGGAAAAACCCCATAAGGGAAAAAACCCAATCAATCATTCTCTTATAGAATCAGATCAAAACGAGTTATCGAAGACCCAATACCAAGACTAGAATTACCATCAAAGCTCTAAGTCCCACCCTCCTCCAAGTAATCTCCACATGCAAAGTGAGAAAAATTCAAATTGTTGCTTTCCTAAATTTTCAGCCCTTGAAATTTCGGGCATTCCAGAAAGTTTTCTCTTGAAATTCTGGGCCTGCAACTAAATCAAAACTTCAATCTTTCTCACAAAAAAATCTTCACATAAACGAGCTCTTTATTTAGGTTTAAATATATTATGATGAATGATTGAGTATGTCATGATGGATCAAATTTTCTCTATATATATAATATATATATTATATATTATATATATATATATATATATATATATATATATATATTTTATATATATATATATATAATAATATATCTTTGCAGGAGGTCGAATAGGTGTCTCTTTGAGCTCAGGCCAACTTGTTCCCAAGGAGGGTCAACTTAACAATTTTGGTGGACTTTGACTCGATATAAAATAAGGAATATCCTTTTCTTTCCTCTACAAAATTATAAATGGGGATTACACAAGTACACTTGTGTCTTGAATCTTTTGACTCTTACAATCATGAGGAAATGCTTTGACCAAAAATAAATAATAATATTAAATATGTTGATGAGATAAAATTAATTTTTATTACATCATGAATATTGAGACTAGATACATTTTTTAATACTCCCTCTTAACTAGGGAGTTATTCATAATGACGCAAGATGATACTCTTAAGTTTAAATATTCTCACAAGAAAGGATTCCAGATTGGTAAGCATCATCATAACCAACATTGTCAAAAATAACAAGGCCTTGACTAACAATTCTATCTCTCCACTAGATTAGAGCATAATGATGTGAAACATAAATTTGGACACCACCACCTCTCTAGGAACATATCCCATCCAGATGTTCACCAAGTATGTCTTCTAAATACTTTCCTTATCTTGGATACCCATCCTCAAAGAATAATGGTCCTTACGACTATGCTTATCTTGGTGTTGATGGTGTTGCATACTACCAACATATAAGGGTTCTCCCTGATGTGAAGTATCAATTAGACCTCATACCATTTGGAGTAGGATCCCCATTTAGAGTATCGGCCCAACCACCATAACACAAAGGTTTGTCTTGGTTTGAACGGATAACATAAGAGATTATATACATAAATCTTGAATAAGCAAGTAAGATGACATTTTGAAGCACCAATTGTAGGATGTAAAAGAAAACCTTCACTAGGGGAGAAAAAAAGTGAGTCTCTAAGAGGAAATCAATGGCACTATCCTAGAAGAGGTGCACAAGAGCATGAAAATATTCATTAGAAAAATAGTTCACACAATGATATTAAGGAAGATACAACACACATTCAACAAGATAAAAACCAAATCCAAAGAAATAGTTCAATTTCTCCAGTACATATAAACATAACATATATCGTAAAAATCCCAAGAATAGTCCTAAAACATTTTTGATACATGTATGAAAATGTGTTGGCCCATAGAGCTTCAATTATAAGGTGAAATATAAAAAAAAATCAATTACAATGGAAAACACTAGTTCCAATAGTGGAACATTAAGTAACTCCTTGCTTCTCCAAATAATAGTTTTCTCTCATATGCCAAGCGGAGAAGGAAAGACTAGCTCTGCAAAGCTTAAGCCTCCAAAATCCCCTTGCTTGATTTATGAGGTTTCTTTTATAGAAAGAGGAATTTCATTTCATATCTTCATGACTCTTGTACTTCTAGTGTGTCCTTTGGACTTCTAAACAATTCTTGAACTTCTAAATGACTTTTCAACTTCTATACTATCTTTGTCCATATATGACTATGTGGCTCCTCATGTTCCCCATAGGAATCTTGTAATTCCACTTATTTTTCTTTTAGAATGATTACAATACTACATCATGACCTCCACATAATCATGTGATGAGACTTGACATGTCACTATCTTTGATGATTTTGACTGATAGTGACTGACGACATGGAATTTCTTTAGTGCTGACACAAGTGCCACATCGTCTTTTCTATGGGTTTATCTTCTTATCATGACACTTTAACCCTCCTAAGGGTTTTCAATCCTGGAGTCCTTTCAGTGCTTCTATCATCAAGTTTCAAGTGTGCTCTTGGTTATTTTCATGCTTCCTTTGTTTATCCTCTTTGCCCAATCTTCCTCGTGTGTGCATCCCATGGGGTCCTCACAATACCTTGTTATGTAATCACCCATGATGAGAAACTATCATCTTGAAAATATCCTAATCTACCATGTTTTATGTATATTTTATTTTTATTCCTTTTTGGCGTGCTCAAAACGGTCAAAGGGGCTTCTCGATGCATTTTGAAAGGCTAAAGGGTTGAAGGGGAAAGGCTTCATGGCTTTGGCATGTGCTCATGAGCTCAATAGAGGGAAAAAGTCAAGGAAGGGTGCATGGTGCAAGTCCAAGGATGAAGAGGAAGGATTTGGGATTCCCAAGTGCAATGTACACTCAAGCGAGATAAAGAGGGATCATTCCTTTAGGTTGAAGGAGTGCTGTCACACAGGGTGCATCTATTCAGGTCAAATGAGTGTTGTCAAAGAGGGCACATCTCTTCATGTCAAAGGAGTGCTATCAAGGAGGGACCATGTCTTTAGGTCAAAGGATTGCACTCAAAGGAAACCGATGAGGGTGCATGGGGCAAGTCTGAATGCTGAAGGATGAAGTTTCATGCCTTCGAAGTACACTCATGTACTCAAGAGACCAAAGGGGGGACATGGCACAAGATTCAAGGCTGAAGGATGATGCTTCATGCCTTTGAAGTCCACTCATGTGATCAAGAGACCAAATAGGGCACATAGCGTAACTCCAAAGGCTGAAGGGTGATGCTTTTCTTCTTCAAAGTGTGCTCATGCGCTCAAAGGGTCAAGAGGGTGCAAGACGCATTGTGGAAGGTTGAAGGACAGAGATTAAGGCCTTCAACATGTGCTCATGCACTAAAGGAGGGTGCATTCCTTCAGTTTTAAGGAATTCTACCAAGGAGGGTGAATCCCTTCGAATTGAAGGAGTTTTGCCAAGGAGGGCGCATTCCTTCAGGTCAAAGGAGTGCACTCAAAGGAAGGCTTGGTTTTGGAGGGTGCAGTTCGAAACAAGGAAGGGGGTTCATGCTTTGGGAGTGCGCCCAACCTTCAAGGAGGGCATATGACACATTTAAAAAAATAAAAGGGTATCCCATCAAGGCTTCAGAATGTTCTCATGTGATCTTAGCCTTAATGAGCTCACTTCACAACTGAAATTTGTCTAAGCCTGGGTGATAAGGAAATGGGTGGACATGATGAGTTATAGACATAAAACAACATGTGACACATGCCAACTCATCAAGAGAACTTCAAAAACATTTATAAACAATGAATATACATTAAAACTCCACTTTATACACATTTCCCAAGTATAATGGGTGAAGTGTGTGTGATTGCAACCCAAAAGTGTCATTTTACAACACAAAGTGTTTGTAACCATGAAATGCACCTAGAGATCTTCTAGTTAATGTGATGACACTTTAGATCATTCAAGAAAAATTATGACATACAAAGTAACATGAAAAAAAACTTGATGAATGAGGATACATGTGATTCTACATTGAAATAGGCCCCAAATTTTGAATGTAGTGAAACTTACGAAGGGTGTTGTACCAACAAAAAACACATAGTGATACATTGGGTGAATCTCATCTTCTCTATCTCGTAAATTTTTTTAGTTAAGGGTCAGATATTTAGGAATTATTGATTTCCCCAAGTTCCCTATTTCAACTTATTTTTATACATAGAATGTTACTTTTCTCTACTTGGTGAAAACACATACAAAAGATACAGTATGTCACAATTGTTTCGATACGAATAGGGGTAATATGCACAATGCATTTATGATTTTCATAGTATGAGTTTTCATCTCTAGTGTTGTTCTACTACCAACATGGCTAAACAATACTTGGATGGTTTCACTTCAAAACAAAAAATGTTACTTTGCTTCCAACGAGCCTAGACAGTACACCAGTGAAGTTGCTTTCTTCACCTTGCTTCATAGGAAGCCTTTCTCTTCTTTCACCGTTTATTTATTTATTTAATAGACTGTGCATCAACACTTATTATTTTTAATGGGCTGAAGTGGGATCCCAACTTATTGATATAAGTGGAGTTTTCTCCTTTAGAGAATAATTTTAAGACCTATGATATTTATTTTCTCACTTTAGATTTTCCACTTATCCTTTCTCTATTAGATTGGACAAGCATTAACGCACATGTAGATTTACACCAAGTTGAGTAGTTTATACATTAGTGTAGGAATGGATCTAATAGGTTCCCTTGAGGTTCTCATCTTGGACAAATTGTATTTTCCATCTGCACTTAGCTAGACCTATGGTTTTTTCCCAAAAAAAGAAGGAGAACAACAAAATGCCA
The DNA here is from genome assembly GCA_000404065.3 of Pinus taeda. Taxonomy (NCBI): domain Eukaryota; kingdom Viridiplantae; phylum Streptophyta; class Pinopsida; order Pinales; family Pinaceae; genus Pinus; species Pinus taeda. The sequence continues at coordinate 11,597 of APFE030905811.1, read as the reverse complement.
AGCATTTGAGTTGTAACACTTCTCTTTTATTCCACAACAAAGTCCCTTTTAAGCCATGAACTTTTTCACAGAAGGTCTTATTAAGAAAAAATGAAATAAATATATGAAAATTGAAAAGCAAAAATGTGAGATAAATCAAATGGAGATTGAAGAAAAAATTCCATACAAAAATAAAATAGATCTAGAGACTAGATGGAAAGTAGGAGAGAAGGTGGATGCAATGCAAAGGAAACTAAATGAAGCTAAGCCTACTGATCCTAATGTAACCAACTAGAAGGTCAGGGATAAGTGTAATGATATTTCTAATGAATCCAATGTAATTTCTCCCAACCATCATTCACAAAGATATGAGCAATGAAAACCAATATATGATAATATGCATCATAAAAGATAAAATATTTAATATTTTGCACAAAATATCAAAGGTATTTCTTAAATAAAGAAAGATGTGTCATGCCACCTAACTTTACCCAACATTCCACCTTACCTTTTCGATAAGAACATAAATCATACAAACCTATACAACTCCTTGTGAAAGCACTTGAACTTATATTGTCTTCCTTAGCAAACATTAAGAGAAACCAAAACTTGTTTTTATCAACTTGGCTTGCTAAGTAATATTCCTCCAACTGATTATAGATTGGATCATGAAATTAAAAATAACCTCTTGACAAAATTGAAATCCTTGGAATCAGGATGAGAATCTTCTGAGGTAAAATATATTCGATCAAATTCAAAAGTCTTGTCAAGATAGTGAGGACCTGACATAACCATCAGTGAAGGATGAAGTGCCTCATCTAATTAACAAGTATCTAAATATTGAGATAATAAACCATAAATATAAACTAATGTAAAGAAACCATCATTATGTAAATTAGTGGGAAAATAATCAATTGAATGACAGTTGTTAGAACAACCATGATCAGATGGCTTGATCAAGAATTAGGGTTCTTGATGGGGAGACAACAAAGATTAATCATTTTGAATAAATTTAAAAATTCCTCTAATGAAAGAATCATCTTCCTCATACATTGAATCTATCAAACAATGTACTTGTGACTAGCTACCACTAGGACTAACAAAAACATGAAACCAGTCGACGCGGAGCGAACGAAAAAGAGGAACTTGATTCAGAAAATAACACAATAATTCATTAATACTCGAGATGATATTGGGTGCCAAAATGAAATTGATTAGCATTATAATATTCACAAGAAGGATTAGGAGTTGATTACTTTCAAAAGAATGTGGCAGGTATGAATCATTCAGCGAATTACAGTATTCAGAATTATCAACTTCACAACTTCACTCCTCCATGAAAGGTATACACCATGAACCCAAGTTAGATGTAAGAGACTTGTGATGGGCCTCAATATTGTAACAATAATGTTGCAACTCCCAAGGCTACCAATTTTAATTATCAAGCCGGGGTTCATACAAACTTAAGAGGTATTGACACTATATGCAGAACATACAATGTGTCTTTCCTTCATTGTCATGACGTAATGGAGAGGATGTAATGAAATCAAATCATAAACTAATTTCATAAATGGAAATTTTACTTTGAAAATAAACTAATCCTAGGAAAGAAAAAAAATTGTAATTGAAATCCTAAAAGCGTGAATTCAAATAAATAGGCCTAATCTACATTGAAAAAAGGCATGTCCTAATTGGTGTTTATTCTTCCTCAACCATTGATTAAGAGTGTAGGGGTCATGATTCAAGCCTAAGAGACAAAAACCAAAACTTTTTAGCAAATATGGGCAATTATATATTTTCTAGAAGAGTACAACAGGAAGTTACATGCGCTGTTAAAGGAAGTTACAGGTTGTTATACCAAGTTATGAGATTTTCTACAAGAAGATATAATTCACCGAATGACTGAGAAAATCAAATCCAAATTGGATGGGACAATTTTTTTATTTAATAAGATGTATTAGGTCTCCATTTCAAGTGGAATCACTCAAAAATACCATTGTTAACACATGCTAAAAAATAACTGAAAATTACTAGTCTAAAATCTAAAAATTCGAGAACAAGTGCACTAGTTAATCTATAAAATTCCTAACCTAATAAAGTTAAAATGAAATAGGATATTTTTTTTGTATGAGATTGAATGATTTTGTGATATAATGAAAGTTTAATCAACAAAATTAAATCTCATTAGCATGTTCTAAAAAAAGTAGAAAATTACTACTATTTGCCACAAGGGACTTCCAAAAACTTAGATTTGGGAATAAGCAAACTAATCCAAGTAGCTCAATTATTACTATAACCTTCCAAAGATTTTCCAAGGATGAAATAATTCTTGTGATCCTACAAAATAAATTACTTCAGCCATTTAACTCAATCCTATAACAAGAAATTATCAATACTAAACATAGAAATATGAAAAAACAAGAATAAGAGATGCATGTGAATAAGAATTGAAAACAAGAAAAGTGAATTATACAAAAGGGCTCTGAATCTCCTAGGATGGCCAAGCCCATGGAACATAGAGTAATATGAAGGATACCAAGATTCAGAAGCTAAAAATGGTACCGAACTTCATTATTTCCATCAATACAATTACATCTCTACAAGGAATGAACGTGGAGCTGCAAAAATACAAGTTTTCTCCACAAGAAGACTATGAAAAACCAACCCCAAATGAAAATTCAAATTGCTACATATAAAATATGACAAGGAAGCATTATCCTTTAAAGGAGGAAGCTTTCCCCTCCAAAATCCCTCAAATAGTGGATATGGTTCCCAACACTAGGAATCTGCATTCAATGACAGGGAACACATTCATAGATTTTCTCAATCATTTGAGCTCCAATATTTGTGCAATAATTTTATAACATATTGGTGATTTATTATCCAATATTAATCCTCATGTAGTAGGGAGAAAGTCCCTAAATTATCTCCTCCTCCAAATCTTCATAATCTTCCCAATATTCTCATAGTATTCTATAAAAATAAATAATATTAGGCACAAATATGAAATCATGTCTAAACCTTTCTAACTAACATATTAAAGATAAAAAACATTATCAAGTGTAGAAGGAGTGGTGTAATATAGTATCCTTTATGTGCCTAAGAAAGGTTAGATGGGCCTTAATTTTTGTCTGATTTGGAGGCCCATCAATACCCCCTACTTAAACTATTGTTCATCCTCTGAGGAGCCTATCCATGCTCCTTTCCCTATTGTTCTTCATGTATTCTAACATGTTTAGTGCTTTGTTTGTTGGTATATTTTATGCTCTCTTTTTTTCTCTTCTTTCTATTGTATTTTTTCACTATCTCGGTTTCCCAAGGAAGCCCTAATGTAGGTTGAGGCTGCTTCTTTCTCTCAAGTGATTCTTCAATTACAACGAGTTCTATTTTTTAGGGAAACACCTTGCTTTTGGTTCACCCTCTTGGCCACTTGGCTATTGTAAATTGACTACAAAATCGACTGGAATCCCATCATCATACCCCCTTACCTTCTGTTTGCACCCTTTCCATTTCCTTTGAAATGTGATTTGTGAGCCACGGGGATGATGGATATTGGTGAGTACATGAGCTGCACACAACCTAAATCCTATAGAAACTAAATTTTTCATGCCAAGAGGTGGCGGGTCCACCTTTTATTTCTTATTTATATA
>APFE030905799.1:150973-182975 GCA_000404065.3 Pinus taeda | reverse complement strand
CCGGTTATAACACAGCCTGATAGCCTACTAAAGGTTAAGTTTGACTACATCAACTCTTAAGTAGAGTTACAAAATAAAATCTTCTAGAGTTTTTTACATCACAAACATGTGGCTAGCCTCTTTTCCATGAATAATGGGGGCTGATGCGGCATCCTCCCAAACTATAGGTGTGAAAATGGGAAGGTCAAATTCTGAGTGACATAACGTTTGCATATGGACTACGATTGACATGAATCTTGCACCGTTGGAAAGCTCTATGTGTGTAGAATAGCATAGAATGGTGTGTCACTCAAGGGAAAAATATTTACTCCCAAAAAAATTCGTTTGATGCCTGAAAACGCTCTCGGAAGGTTTCAGACCCTGTTTCACCAAATCGGGTCTCGCCAGTAAAAATGGTCCCATGAGTTGATTCCTCCACTTTTTCCACTAAAATTGCATCGAGATGGATGGAAAAAATATGATGATCCAATTTGGATCACACCTCCCTATTTTGGGAGGCTTTTGGCCCCAAAATATTTTACTGAATGAGGTGAGGCAATTTTTCCTCCACCTTCTCTCTAGTGTACCATTTAGCTTTGCCTGGAAGTTTTCCCTTCAACCCAATATTCCAAAGGTCATGTTGCCCTTGTCTTGTAGTTCTGGACCTCTTCTATGAAACAGTATCTTCTATCAACTCTGCCTAAGCATCTGGTTCCAAATCCTCCATAGAAGGTAGGACTTGTTCCTCTTCCTGATCTAGCATGGAAGGCTCATAGAGATTCAAATTCTCTACATTTACAACTGAGTAAATTCTCATATATGGTAGTAAACTAAGTCGATAGGAATTATCATGCACCTTTTCCTGTATCTCGAAGGTACCATACCTTAGAGCCTTGATTTTCTTACTAGGCCCCTGCATCCTCTCCCTGTTCAACTGTAGCCATACCCTATCTCCCACATTGCATGGTTTCTCTATTATGTGTTGATCATGCCTAACATTATAATTTACCTGTGACTTCTGCAGTCTTTCCTATACTTGTAGATGGATCTGCCTAATATTCTCTATAAATCTTTCAACCCTGAAAGAATCTCTTGTAATTTCTCCCTTTTCCCTTCCTTGTTGTCCATATGCAATATCCAAAGATGAAGGTGGAAAATATCCAAAACAAGTTTCAAATGATGACTTTCCTATAGAAGTGTGGACCGATCTATTATAAGAATGATGTATATATACTAGATTTTAATCCTAGGTCTTTGGATTCTTCTGGTTGTAACCTCTTAGATCCTACACCAAAGTCCTGTTGACTACTTCTGTCTGCCCATCTATCTGTGGATGGAATGTTGTAGATCGCTTCAAATTATTGTCCATCTTCTCCCACCATGTAGTCCAGTATGCACTGAGAAACCTTGTATCCCCATCTTAAATGATGCTCCTTGGTATCCTAAATTGTACCTTGACATGTCCAAAGAACAAGTTTGTTGCTTCTTGTTCACTGATGGTCTTTTTATAGGGCATAAAAACACACATCTTGCTGAACCGGTCAACTACCATGAACAGTTATTCATGTCCCTTCCTAGTCATCAATAAACCTCCTACACAGTCCATGGAAATGCTTTCCCAAGGACGAGTAGTTATAGGTAAGGGATGATACAAAACCTGTCTCCTATTTGTAGGCTTAGTTGTACAACAACACATGCATCCTCTTATGAGCCTAGCTACTTGTTCTTGCATCTTGGGCCAGTACACATACCATTGCAAGTTAGCCACAGTCTTCCCTACACCAAAATGCCCGACAATCTTGGAGGTGTGAGCCTCTCCAGTCATGAGCTGCAAACGCTCACCTTTAGGAAAAAATAGCTTATCTAGCCTATAGAATAACCCATCCTAGATATGGTAGTAAATGGTGTTTAGGGGATTATTGAAAGCTTTATACTAAGCCAACATCCTACATTATATCTAGCCTTGAGGCTATGAGGTATAAGAGGCTCCCAATAATTGCTCTGAACATTGTTTGATTGACCTCATGTGATTCATCATCCCTACTCAGCTTATATCCAATGACCATGGGAGTGCCAACTTGTGAACACTCTTCCATCCCAAACATTTTCAATGTCTCCTTAAGGTATTTTCTTTGGGTGATAAACATTTCTTTGGCCATTTGTGTTATCTACAAAACAAGGAAGAAGGATAGTTCTCTTGGAATTGTCATTTCAAACTCAACTTGCATTTTAGCTACAAATATTTTACTTAAAAAATATGCATCACTTCCACAAATTATGTCATCAACATAAACAATAATGACTAAAATATTTTCATTTTCATACTTTATATATAAATTATTATCAATTGTCCCTCTTTTGAAGCCTTGATGTTGTAAGTATTTATATAATCTAGAATACCATGCTCTTTGTGCTTGTTTTAGTCCATACAAATCCCTTTTAATTTGCATACATCATATGTATTTTTTAACAACCAGAATGCTTCAAGATGCTCTAGATTTAATTCCTCTTCAAGTTCTCCATTTAGAAAGACTGATTTCAGATTTATATGATAAACATTAAATTTCTTGTGGCATCAAATTGCTAAACATCCTTATTTCCTCTAATCTAGCAATATGAGAAAACGTTTTTTCAAATTCCACTCCTTCAAACTATGCATATCCTTTGCACACTAATATGGCCTTATTTCAAACAACTTGTTCATCCTCATTTAACTTATCCCTAAATACCCATTTTGTGCCAATGAAATTTTTAGTTCTGTCTTGAAATTAATTCCTACGTTTGAATTTTCTCAATTTGATCTAAATCTTCATTCACAGCATTTTTACAAGGCTTACCTTGAATTTATTGAGAAACTTATTTAGGTTCAATCATGGATGCCATGGAAATATGTGCTTGATTAGGAGTACCTATGGGCTTTCTTCTATTTTGAACTCCTATTTCCTTTTCACCAAGAATTTGATTTATAGGGTGATTCTTTTGTACCTACCTTGAAGGGGTTTCTAGATGGAATAATTTCTCGTCTTATTCCTCTTATGATTTTGCATATTTCTCTTCTTCACACTCATTGTTGATTGGATCAATTTGGGTGATATATGTTGGCTCCTTCTCTTCGAGAGGTAGAGCTTCATCCACCTTCACATCAAGGTTGTCAACTATCTTGCACAATATTTTGTTATATCATCTATAACTTTTTCTCGTAATTGAATATCATAAAAATATTCCTTCATCAGTTCTAGCATCAAACTTACCTAGATTTTCATCATTAATGTTGATGTAGCACTTAGTACTAAATACTTTGAATTTTATGATGTAGCACTTGCTATTAAAGAATTTTAATTTGATGTAGGAGCCTCAAACATAGCCAATCTATTTTGATTAGGCCAAGGGGGTCATGTTACCTCCAAAGGGAAAGATATTTCCCTGCAATGTAATTTGTAGAAAATCATAAAATTTTATGTAAATACAAGGGTATAGATTCTCTAGATTCTAGAAAAAATTGGGTGGTGTGGATGTTTTGATGAGTTGGTGTTTCAACTTGATGGGCGTTTGTAAAAGTAACAAGCCTCTAGCTGAGGTGTTAATAGTTTAAGACAAGTTTCAAATTTACCTTTATTATGTTAGGTTTTTTTATAGCCAATAGGAGCTATACATGATGTACAATTAGAGTTCAATTAATAGGTCTACGGGAGTAAAAAATGAAGGAGCTCAGTAGAGATAGCTCAAACACGAGCTCGAATAGCTCGGACAAGGATATTATGTAAAATTTCTATAAATATATTATGTTTCAGTAATAAAATGTGTCATTAAGAACATCTGCTTGCATATTTATTGTGCATGCTATGATTTCTTGTAAAGTACATGTGGATGCTCGACATGAAGGAGCATGATATTTCCTATTGTGCTGCTACAATGAGAACTGCAAAGCATGGGTTGAGAGAGTAAGGGAATGAAAGCAAAATATTTTGATTTGATGTCTAACCTCATGTTTCTAGAAATGTATGAATTCCTCATAACTTGGATTCTAGAGTGAGAGCTAAGGTACTGGGAGCTTTCCCGGTGCAATTTTGTACTTGTTGGAGGTCGAGTGAGTTTGGTAACAATCGAAACTTGAGATTCTACCGTGGGGTTACCTGGACGAGGGTGAAGACATGGAAATTCCAGTGTAAGGTTCAATAAGAGAGTGGAACTGCGATTGTGGACCACCTCCTTTTTGGCTTCAAGGGTCACCCCCCCATAATCAACAAGAGTCAATGATTTTCCTTCATCTAGTATTCATTTGATTGAAAGACTGGAACCTCTACCCAGAACCACTAGTGCATAATCCCCCTTCTGTTGATATTAGTAGTAGACCCCACCCCATAATCCATATACATCTTCAATCTATTTTTTTGATCTCAACAATTGAATTTGAGTCCTCCATCCCAAAGAGGGAACTTGTTCACTAGTGGGTCATGTGACTAGAGTTGGAAATGGTTTGGGACTAAGTCACACATTTCCCACCAAGAAGATAAATTTGGGTGCATTCTTAGGAAACCTAACGTAAGCACGGGGTGTGGTTTTGAGGACTAATCTGTGAGACCAAAGGATGTGACCATGAGGAAGGATGAAGAACAAGCTAGTTGTGTTGGTTATGCCAGACGAGAAAAGATCCGCTGGGTCAAAGTGGTATCAGAGCGCAACAACACTCTTTGATAATTAAGCGATAGAGGAGGTGATAAGAGATAAATTGTAGCTAACCCAAACATTAAAGGGAGTGCTTGTGGAGGTGTCAAAGAACATGGCTAACTCATGACTAGAATTAAAAGGGTAAAAACATTGTTGCACTCAAATCTTGAGATGGCTGGTAGGTTAATCATTGGAAAAAAACTCAATTTGAATAGGGATTTGGTGTGTAGTCAATCACTGGATATTTAGACTGAGTTGTTGAATAACAAACCTCATAGTTTCAATATTTTTATTGTGAATTTTATGTGTTTCTTGTATGATTCTTGATATTTAGTCATAAGTTGTTAAATCTAGTAGGCATATTACTCCTCTTAATGAAGTCAAGGTTCATATTCAGAATGATTATGTGTATTCATGGAATGAATTAAAGTCTCTCATGTGACACAATGTGAGCTTGTAATATATTTACACGAGTAACAACTAGAAATAACAAATTTATTGACTTAACGAGAATTGTAACCTCAAAATGAGAGTTCTAGCTAAAAGGATTCCTTTTTTGTGCAAAAAAATATGAAAATAACACCATGAAAACAAGGGTTGATGCTACATCAACACTTCTGTCTTTTTTTTTTTTTGGGGGTGGGGGGGAGGGGGGGTTATAAATTACAATTTTGTTTAGCTATGACATTAAAAACCAAATTTTGCATGCAATGAACATGAAAAACACCCCATAATTAAAAGTGATGACACTGCATCAACAAATTATTTTTTTTTAATCTTTTTTTCTTTCCGGGTCAAAATTCCAATTTATTTTTAACAATTCCATTAAAAACTAAAATTTGTGTGCAATAAATATGAAAAATACCTCGAAATCGAAAAGTATAGATCCTTCATCAACTTTTTAATTTTTTTAGGTTAAAATTCCAACATTTTTTAGTATTGACATTAAAAATGAAATATCATGACTTTGAAAAACCTTAAAGTTTCAATAGTATTTTACAATAGCATGTAAGATGAAATATCATGACTCTGGAAAACCCAAATATTCCATAATGTTTCAACCATGCAATTGAAGAGAAATTTCATGACACTGAAAAACCTTAAAATTTTGACATTTTTAACCATGGTGTTAATGATTAAATATCACAACTCCAAAAACCTTAAAATTTCAAAAGAATTTAGCCATGGAATTAAAACCAATTATCATGACTAAGAAAACCTAAAAAATGAATACTTAAATCAAAGAGTCTTTATATTGAGAGTATTTTATTTTAAATACTAAAAGTATTTCTCTTTAAAAATCTTAGAATAAGGAAACTTGACATGTTGGAATGAAAATTTAAAAATTAAGCATCAAAATGACACGTAGTGGGGGAAAAATTAACCATTGTAATGAAAACTTAAAAATCGACAATGAAATTGACACACAGTGGGGGCAAACTTGATCTATTATGAGGAAAATCTTAAAGGCAAACTAACAAATTGACACATACTAGGGTCACTTAGCTATTTCAACATCGACACAACCCTTGTAACAAAAAAAAGAAATAAATAAAACAAAAATAAAAAAATAAATAAATTTTAAAAAATGTTAAACGAAAATAGAAAATAATAAAATTAAAACAAAATAAATTTAAAAAACAATGAGTAATATGTGATGTATAGAAAAAAAGAAAACAATAGCATTCCCCCACCCGTTGCCAAAAAAAAATCCTAAGAAAACGCATAAAGAACTATAAAAAAAAATACAAAAATTCAAGCATAAGAAATCTTAAAATGAAAATAAAAAAATAACTCAATAAAGGAAGAACAAATTCAAAATAAAAAATTAGAAAAACAAAAAAAACATAAAATTTTTTCTAAACAAGAAATAAATTTAACCAAACCAAACAAATAAAATATCCTCTCAAACACATAATTAAAAATAAAAAATAATAAAAATTAGAAAAAAATAAATAATATAGGTTAAAAACCAATAATATATAAACAGCTATATAAAAATAATTAAAACGAATAAATAAATAATATATATATATATATATATAATATATTATATTACTATATATATAATATTATTTTTTGCTTCCTGCCCCCAATGCCAAAGGATCGTGGGCAACTACTGAAGAGGCAGGGTAGCATCACCGCTCCATCAGCCCTGTCCAAGAACTTTTAGCACTGAGGTAGGGTAGCTCATCGATCTTGGAATCGATAGGTTACCCTGCCCCAACACGAAAGGGCCATGGGCAGGGTTGCAGGGTTTCCCTTTCCCCTACCCTTTTTGGCATTTACCTCTAAAAGCTAGAAGAGTGTTTGGAATCTATGGGATGTAATGGCTCCAAGCTCCTAGTACGGTCGTTACTTTTCTCCTCTATTCTGATGATATCGTTCTTCTCACCAAAATTCGTAATGATCTCACCAAGAAACTTCAAATTTTCCATGATTACTACTCCAAGATGGGTATGCCTGTTAATACTGACAAGATAAAAGTCGTGATAATTAAATCTAAAAAGATCAACCAGGATAATTTTAAATATGATAAAAATTTCTTGGAGAATGTTTCTTCATACAAATATTTAGGTATTGACATTATCATTAGTTGAATTAGAATTATAGCATTGAGAAAAGGATTATTGGAGGTTGAAAAGCTTATTATGGGCTTGAAAATTGTTGTAAGTCGATCGATCTTTGGGTTTGGAGTAAAAACGATCCTCTTTGAGGCTCTTGTCACCCCTATTATTTTATATGGTTGTGAGGTTTGGGGTTGTAGTATATCTAGAGAATCGTGGAGGAATATTGAGTTGATCCAGAAGAAATTTATAACTTATAACCTCAAGACTAAAGGAAATACTCCCTATCGTATCCTCTTGATTGAAGCTATCCTTCTCCCGACTGAAAGTATAGCGATGTTTAAGTATTTTATGTACAATAAGAATATTTACAACATGGAAGCCAAGAGGTTCCCCAAAATCACTTCCGACACTAGCCAAAATCCCCACCTTCGGCTCAAGCGGGGAAGGCACAAGGATCCCCAGTCTTGTCTCCCGTATTGGGGGATAAAGGAGTAAATAATATTGGAAAATAAGGATAATATTAAAAATAATATTACTTCCAAATTTATGGATACGTTGTGGGATGATAAGGAGCTTGAGGGGAAAATGAAACTAAGGTATTATAAGCAGGTGATCAACCCCACTCTTGCTAACTAGAATGATCTTTCTGTCTTGACCAGTGATAAGAATAATATGAAGATTACGAAGATAAGAGCTAATTCTCATGAGATTCGAAGTGAAACCAAATGTTGGTCCATTCCCAAGACACCTTGGGATGAAAGAATCTATCACTTTTGTGATACTAAGAAGGTTGAATAGGAAAATCACTTTCTCTTGGATTGACGACTCTTACTCATATCCATTCTCAGTTTCAAAACATTTGCCACACTACCAATTTTCTTGACTTGTTAAGTCAACAAAACTATAATGATATAGGAACATTTATTTCCCTTCTTTTTTATCATAGAAATAAAATATTAATGAACCTCAATTATCCTCTTACTTTCTTAAGGTGCGTTTTGATGTCTACTATACCAGGTAGGAGTCGGTTAAAATCTAATGCTACACTGTATACTATATAATGTTAGTACTACGCTACAAGACCGTAATTATGTTAGCTATATCTGTAATGGCATCTATATACCAACATATACGTATATACTGTGCTTATATTTACTATACTACTCTTATCATCCTAATTAGTCTATAATATCATTATATCATATATATATATTATATAGATATATATATGTTTATATTTTTTAAAACTATTTTATAATATGTTTTTTATTTATTATTTTTAAAATTTATATTTTAATATTATTTTATTATTGTTAATTATTTTTTCTAAAGTCATTATTTATCTATCTCATTTTTAGACTTATGTTTTTTTTCTGCTTTTATTTTTTTTCTTCTCCATATGTTGTTATTTTAAAATTTTATTTTAACTTGTATAAAACGATTGTATTACTTTTATATCTTTGAATTTAAAAACATGTTTTCTTTGTTTTTTTAATTGTTTAACTTTTTCAATCTAGATTTGGATTCTGGGAAAAAGATATGGGTGCTGGGAAAATCTTCTAAGTCTTTGTGAAAACCCCAAGTGGGAAATTTATCCTCTTTTGGGTTCAGGCCTTAGATCTTGTAAATGAGTTGAAGCAGAATATCCAAAATATTGTGGGTATTCTAATGATCTTACAAAACCCGATTTGTGGGAGAAAATCATTGCAACATGATAAGAGGATGGAAGATCACTACATTATTCATACCTTCTCCATTATCTTAAATTTGAGGCTCTCAAGGGAAAAACAACCCCAAGGGATTTTTTTTGTATTGGTATGTAGTAAATAACAAGGGAGAGTCTGAAGCTCAAGATGATCAAGAAAAAATGTTTGGTTCATACTAGTTAGTAGGGAAAAAGTTCATTTCAGTGATGCAAAGCCAAAATATACCCGGTCCTTATATCATTGATTAGATGGAACATTATCCAATAATGCCAGTTAATGTACCAAAGGTATTTAAGGATCTATTTTATTTTCTCCAATATTGAACCGTAAACTGTCGTGGATGTTCCATTGGACAGTTCGTCACAACAGATCTAACAATATTATCTTAAAAATATGAGATTCTACATTATTACAATTTTATTTCATTTCTAGATCTGTAAAATTAATTGTAATTAGTGCATGCATGTAAAATTAAATCAAGAATAAAAGTAGAGAACAAAAAATAATCTCACATACACATAATACACAAGATATGCTCTCTGGGAAACCCTTTCAAGAGAAACCCAGCTAGAAGGTGAGGCCGCTTCGCTCTCTTTCTTTTTCTAGAAATATCGTTGTAGATACAAAGAATAAATTTCTATGGCCCGTGGGTTGCTACAATGCACATATCCTCTCTGTGTTCTCTACCTACTATCTCTCCTAGCTATCTTTGCTCAACTATGGAAGAAAATTCTCTCGAAAGAATGGAATACCTCTTCCTCTTAGTGGCCTAGTTATAACACACCCTTATAGCCTACTAAAGGTTAAGTTTGACTACATCAACTCTTAAATAGAGTTACAAAATAAAATCTTCTAGAGTTTTTTACATCACAAACATGTGGCTAGCATTTTTTCCATGAATAATGGGGGCTGATGCGGCATCGTCCCAAACTATAGGTGTGAAAATGGGAAGGTCAAATTCTGAGTGACATAACTTTTGCATATGGACTACGATTGACATGAATCTTGCACCGTTGGAAATCTCTATGTGTGTAGAATATCATAGAATGTTGTGTCACTTAAGGGAAAAATATTTACCCCCAAAAAATTTCGTTTGATGCCTCAAAACACTCTCAGAAGGTTTTGGACCCTGTTTCACCAAACTGGGTCTCGCCAGTAAAAACGGTCCCATGAGTTGATTCCGCCACTTTTTCCACTAAAATTGCATCGAGATGGATGGAAAAAATATAATGATCCAATTTGGATCACACCTCCCCATTTTGGGAGGCTTTTGGTCCCAAAATATTTTACTAAATGAGGTGAGGAAATTTTTCCTCCACCTTCTCTCTAGTGTACCATTTAGCTTTGCTTGGAAGTTTTCCCTTCAACCCAATATTCCAAAGGTCATGTTGCCCTTGTCTTGTAGTTCTAGACCTCTTCTACAAAACAATATCTTCTATCAACTCTGCTTGAGCATCTGGTTCCAAATCCTCCACAGAAGGTAGGACTTGTTCCTCTTCCTGATCTAGCATGGAAGGCTGATAGAGATTCAAATTCTCCACATTTACAACTGAGTAAATTCTCATATATGGTGGTAAACTAAGTCGATAGGAATTATCACACACCTTTTCCAGTATCTCAAAGGTACCATATCTTAGAGCCTTGATTTTCTTACTAGGCCCCTACATCCTCTCCTATTTCAACTGTAGCCATACTCTATCTCCCACATTGCATGATTTCTCTATTATGTGTTGATCATGCCTGACATTATATTTCACCTATGACTTCTGCAGTCTTTCCTATACTTGTAGATGGATCTACCTAATATTCTCTATAAATCTTTTAACCCTCAAAGAATCTCTTGTAATTTCTTCCTTCACCCCTCCTTGTTGTCCCTATGCAATATCCAAAGATGAAGGTGGAAAATATCCAAAACAAGTTTCAAATGGTGACTTTCCTATAGAAGTGTGGACCAATCTATTATAAGAATGATGTATATATACCAGATTTTAATCCTAGGTCTTCGGATTCTTCCGGTTGTAACCTCTTAGAAGCTACACCAAAGTCTTGTTTACTACTTCTATTTGCCCATCTATTTGTGGATGGAATGTTGTAGATTGCTTGAAATTCTTGTATATCTTCTCCCACCATGTAGTCCAGTATGCATTGAGATTGTATCCCCATCTTAAATGATGCTCCTTGGTATCCTAAAGTGTACCTTGACCTGTCCAAAGAACAAGTTTGTTGCTTCTTGTTCATTGATGGTATTTTTACAGGGCATCAAAACACACATCTTGCTGAACTTTTCAACTACCATGAACATGTATTCATGTCCCTTCCTGTTTGTCAATAAACCTACCACATAGTCCATGGAAATTATTTCCCAAGGACGAGTAGGTATAGGTAAGGGATGATAAAAACACCGTTTCCTGTTTGTAGGCTTACTTGTACAACAATACATGCATCCTCTTATGAACCTAGCTACTTGTTATTGCATCTTGAGCTAGTACACATACCTCTGCAAGTTAGCCATTGTCTTTGCTACACCAAAGTGCCCTACAATCTTGGAGGTGTGAGCATCTCTAATCATGAACTGTAAACGCTCACCTTTAGGAAAAAATAGCTTATCTAGCCTATAGAATAACCCATCCTAGATATGGTAGTAAATGGTGGTGTTGCCATTGTGCACATGACTTTGACTCTGCAACTGCTGATACACCTCCTTGAAGTCCTCATCTTTTGAATATGCCTCTCTGTATACATCATGGGTGAATGACTCCATGTGCATAAGAGCCCTCAAATCTGTAATCTTTGTTGTAGGTGGCCTTGAAATCATATCAACAAACTTGTTTGTGCTTCCCTTCTTATACTTGATCACCAACTAAAACTGCTGTAAAAACCCCATCCACTTGTAATTCTTGGTCTATTCTAGCTTATTATGGGCCTAGAAGTATTGTAATAGCTGGTGATTCATGTGATTATTGTCTCCTTTCCCATCAGATAATGCTTCCACTTATTCACATATTTCACCATGGCATATAGCTCCTTATGGTAGGTAGGGTAGTTAAGAATTGGCCCATGAAATACTTCACAATGGTAGAAAATGGGCATTCCTCCTTAAATCAAGACAACTCCCATAGCATACCCATTCACATCTATCTCAACTTCAAAGGGCTGCTGCAAGTTTGGTAATGCCAGAAATAGTACTTCACTGATCTACTTCTTTAACTCATCGAAAGACTTATGTTGCCCTTTTCCCCACCAAAAACTCTTTCCAGTTGTTGTTATGGTGTGGAGAGATGCTACTACCACTAAAAACGAGGCTATGAATTTCCTTAGGTACTATGCTACTCCAATGAAACTCCTAACCTTAGTAACATTAGTAGGCACCAACCATTTCATGATGGTCTCCATCTTGGAAGGATATATCTTCAATTATCCTCCACCAATCACATATCCCAAATACAGTAGGGACTTCTCTGCAAACTCACACTTCTTGAGATTTGGTAGAAGCTGGTGTTTCTTCAATGTTTCTAGCACCTACATCAAATGTGAAATATGATCCTCATAGGTAGCACTATATACTAGTATATCACCCAAATGAACAATAAAAAGTGAATCTATAAAAGGGTGCAGTACATCATTCATTAATCTCATAAATGTAGCTGGTGCATTACATAGGCCAAATGGCATAACTAACCACTCATACAAACCTTGCCAAGTTTTGAAGGTTGTCTTCCATGCATCTTCTTCTTTGACTCAAACCTAGTGATATCCATACTTCATGTCTAGTTTGGTGAAATATGTTTCTTGCTCCAATGGATCTAGCAGATCGTCTATCCTGGGCAGGGGGTGTCTGTTCTTGAGCGTGATTTTATTCAACACCTTGTAATATCTACACATTCTCCAAGTCACATCCTTCTCTGGCACAATGATGATGGGTTAACCACATGGTGATGTACTTGGTCGAATGACACCCTGTTCTAGTAGCTACTACAAATGTTTCTTCACCTCACTTGCCTCTATAATAGACTACCTGTACAACCTAATATTTGGCAATGGGGAGCTAGCAATAGTTGGATCTCGTGCTCCACTTCTCTCTTAGGGGTATACTTTTAGGCTCTTGGAACACGTCCTTATATGCCTGTAACAACTCCTCCAAGAGCTATTTTTGTTTCTTAGTACACCCCTCCATGGATTCCTTGCCTCTTATTGACTCCTCTACAGACTTATTTTCTCTTAAAAGCAATAAAACATACTTCTTGTTGGAACTGATCAATTTCTTGGTTTGGTTGGAACTTACCAGTGAAATTTTTGACTTGCCTTTGTGCGTGTTGATGATGAATAACTTTCCATCCTTGATGAGCTGGAATTGGTTATATATCCTCATAAATATTGCATCACTCATGTACTTGTATGGACTCCCAAGCACGACTCCACATACATCAAGGGGAAACTCATCCAGATCTACTTCATCAATAAAATTAGAATTAATAGAAAATCTAATTTTACATTGTTTTCTTACCTTCAGCTCTGCATCCTTATGTACCCATCCCAGTGGATATGGGTTTGAATGATCACAAACTTCTAGCCCAAATTCTTGACTAGATATGCTACAATGAGATTTTCCTATGATCTTGAGTCAAACAGAGCATTGATCTTCGTCTTCTTGACCCATCTCTTTACATGGAAGAGTTTGGTCATTTCTTTCTCTTACCGTTGCTGAAGGCTAATTAGATTCACCTCCTTCTGCATTGATGTACAGACGAACTTGTCATCCATGTCTGAGCTACTTTCAACTTGGTTGCTTGAATCAGTGGCCATGACATTCTTCTTCTTATTGTCTTTCTTCTTATTCTTCGAGTTTAGCTCTAGATGCAACTTCCAACACTTCTCCTATGTATGGCCATCAATGTTGCAGTGGTTGCTAGGATCTTTGCATTGGTGTGTTTTGGCTACCGTGTTTTTATCTTGTCCCACTTTTTATTTCTTCTTCCGCTTCTCAGAAGCATCTTGTTTTTCCATTTGCTTCGATCCACTTGATTGCGCTCTTTCCAGGCTTATATTCTCCAAGTACTGTGCCTGTACACAAGCCTCGTCAATCATTTTGGGCTTGAACAACATCACTTGCTCACGCAGATGGTGGTGCAGACCCCCCAAATACTTGAGGAGGACATCTGGGTTCTTTAGAGAGATACCCAACATTATAACCATCTTTTTGAATTCTGTGGTGTACTTCTACATGCTTTGGCTCAAGTTTTTCTTGAAGTAATGTGACCAGATCCACTATTCTTCAACGTACCCAATGGCATAAACCTGTGACTTAATGAGGTTTTTTAAATTCTTCCAGTTAGTCACTGGAGGTTCTCCTTCCAACCTCAGGGTTTCTGTGTGGCTCTCCCACCAAGTTAATGCATGGCCCTCCAATTTCAACCATGTGAATGTTATCTTCTGCCCTTCCTCTATTTGATGAACACTAAAATAAAATTCTAGTTGCTACAACGAGTGGTTTAGCTTAAGAGCATCTATCTAGCCATGATATGGCTTGATATCAACTTTTTCTTCCACTTTAAACAGGGATTGGTTCACGACACTCGAAATGGGTTGATCTTTTCTGGGTTCTTTCTTCAGCTCGTTATCTGCATTTTCCCGATCTCCCGATCCCCCTTCTGATCTGTCCTCTGCATTCGAACCACCTTCTTCTCCAAATATCCCCATATTATTTCTTGGGGCCACCATGAGGAGGTTTATATTGCAGTTTATATCTCTGACTTGTTCTTTGAGTCACATAAACCCCACCTTTGTAGGATCACAAGGTTCTTTCACAAATTTGTTGCCCATGATTAGGTTTTTATAATTTTCAACCTTGCCAATCTAGATCCATGAAATCTCCAAAAAATACCCAAAGAAACCCACTCTGATACCAAATGATTTGTAAACTTACGTGGATATTCCACTAGATAATTCATCACAACAAATATGATAACATTATCTTAAAAATCTCAGATTCTACACTATTACAGTTTTATTTAATTTCTAGATCTGTAAACTTAGTTGTAATTAATGCATGCATGTAAAATTAAATCAAGAAGAAATGTAGAGAATGAAAAAATAAGCTCACACACACATAATACACAAGATATGCTCTCTGTGAAACCCTTTCAAGAGAAATCCCATCTGGAAGGTGAGGCCACTTCGCTCTCTTTCTCTGTCTAGAAATACCACTGCAGATACAAAGAAGTAATGTATGTGGCCCATGGACTACTATAGTGCACAAATCCTCTATATGTTCTCTACCTCCTATATCCCCTGGCTATTTTTTCTCAACTATGGAACAAAATTCTCTTGAAAGAATGGAATGCCTCTTCCTCTTAGTGGCCCAGTTATAACACAACTTGGTAGCCTACTAGTAGTTAAGTTTGACTACATCAACTCTTAAATAGAGTTAAAAAATAGACTCTTCTAGAGTATTTTACATCAAAAATACATGGCTCACCCCTTTTCAATGAATAATGGGGGCTTACGCGGCATCCTCCTGAACTATAGGTGTGAAAACATCAAGGTCAACTTCTGAGTGGCATAACTTTTGCATACAGACTTCGATTGACGCAATTCTTGCACTGTTGGAAATCTATTTGTGTGTTGAATAACATGAAATGGTGTTGCACTTAAGCAACAAATTCCTCCCCCCCCAAAAAACATCATTTAATGCCTCAAATTTCTCTTGGAAGGTTTTAGAACCTGTTTAACCAAACTGGGCCCCGCAAGTAAAAATGGTCCCGTGAGCCGATTCCTCCAATTTTTCCACTCCAAATGCATTGAGATGGATGAGAAATAGTATAATGATCCAATTTGGAACACATATCTAAAATATTGTATACATGTTTAATGGTTTTTGTCCCTAATGAGAGCTTCTTCATCAATGGGTTTTGTCTAATTGGACTCCTAACTGTGACATCCATCTGTGTTCCAAAGGATTTTTAATCATACAATTTGAAACATAGAAGGATTTGGATAATGCTTTAAATGAGAGGCCCTAGTTTTGGGGGAGATCAAGTCCTTTTATTACTCCATGGTTCCTAGGTTTTGACGCTAATACACTCGTGGTTTTAAAAATGTTGGTTTAGGTGATATTGCATACTCTTCCTCTTCCTTTTTGGCACCACCTGTTATTAGAAAGAACTGGAAACATGTTGTGCAAATACTTGAAGTCAAATTTAGAAAGAACTGACAAAGGAATTTTTTCTTTTGCGAGAATATGTGTAGAGTTAGATCTTAGAAAAGGCTTACTTGATTTTATTTTCTTGATTCATAATAATTTTCGTTGTGCACAACCTCTAGATTTTAAGAACACAACATTCAAATGTTGCATTTGTTTTCAGAATGGACATTTACAAAACACATGTCCTTAGATAAAGAAGTTTTAAAATAGGAAAAATAATTAGCCCAAAAAGCCAAAGGGATTGTAGATCCTAGATCCATATATTGCAGAAGAAAAGGGAGAGGAAATTGTGGTGAATCATTTGAGTGTGGAGGTCCAAGAACAACAAGGTACATCATAAAACATAGGGAAAGGGTAGGCATGAACAATGGTCCAAAGCCAGAGAAATTTTAAAAATACGAGATTATAGTGCAATAGGTAGTGGAAGCACTCCCTCAGTTAGAGGCGGGTGGAGTGAAATGATCGCACATCTCAGAGAGGTCGGATTCAGAAAAAGAAGCCTCTTTGAAGGTGGATGAAAATCATTTATCAATTGTAAATGTTGCTCCCTCAAAAGGAGTCTGGAAAAAAGTTGAGAAGAAGAAAGATAGAAAGG
This sequence comes from Pinus taeda, assembly GCA_000404065.3. Classification (NCBI taxonomy): domain Eukaryota; kingdom Viridiplantae; phylum Streptophyta; class Pinopsida; order Pinales; family Pinaceae; genus Pinus; species Pinus taeda. The sequence goes on along the minus strand of APFE030905799.1, from coordinate 166,256 downwards.
GGTAGGCTAAGTTTTTTTTTACTACACTTAGATCTGATATCTTTTGTTTGATGTTTCTTTGTGGGCTTCGAATATTGGGTGGCATGACCAAATGCTTCTTTGCATCTGCAAAATGTATTTTTTTTTAACATATACTTTATATTGATTAAGCTAGTAAATGGTGTAGTACCCTTACATTCAAGGATTGTTCATCATTTACAATAATCCATATATATTTAGAGAGTAATATTTTCTAGATTTCCTATTTGTTTCTATACTTGTAACAACAAATTTCTTATCAATTCTCCAAAAAACTAAAAAAAAACTACAAATTTACAAAACATTTAGCAAAAATAAACTTGTAACCTAAACTCTACATTCCTATTGGGTGTTTATTGGCCTTTGCAGTTCCATTTTCTTCCTTCTTTTGGAGTGTAATCTTTGTAACTGTCTGCTCCATAGGCTCACTTGGTTGAATTGCGTCATTCACCTTAGGGGATGCATGATCCAATAGACCCCAATCCTCCTTGAGGACACTAATTGCTGTTGTTTCAACTGTGTCATCAATCCCATCAACATACGAGCCCAAATTGTTCACCTTGATGGCCAATTTCTCCATTCTCAGCTCAAGCCTCTCCATGGAATTCTACAACACTTCCATTTTCTGAATGACTAGAGAAAAATGAGAATGGGCTTCTAGTATGACCTGCTCACCAAATCTTTCCAGTTTGGAAATACCTTCCTCTAAAGAAGTCTTATTTATAACCCTCTTGACATATCCGTTGTATTTATGGCTTGAGGAGGCCATGTAGTCAAGAAAATGAAATTTAACCTTAATACTTAACACATCCAACTTTGTAAATTTCCATTTATAATAGGGAATATCTCCAATTTCCTTTCCTGTAGCCATTGTTTTGCATCAAATGAATCTAAACTTTGTTTTCATTCTCGTTTCACCTGTAACCTATAACAAATCCATTACCTAAAGCCAAATTTTGATGCATTTACTTTGTAGAGTCAAAATTGAGGTACTATTAAGAGGGCTTTTATGGTCCAACTTGAAACCACATGCAAAATGACTCCATCCTAGGTGTCCTTTGATTTATTACATCCTCCATTGTACATAATCTAGACATCATAGAATATATTAAAGAATTATGTCACCTTGATCTTGGAAGAGTATTCCTTGATCAAGATGAGCCCCTATATTGGCTTTCTCATCAACAATCTGGTTATTCCCTCCTTTGATATGATAAAAGGTGATAGATTCTAATTTTCCAATTTGTTTCCTTATTTATATGTCCATATGGGACTGGTCTTTCTGGATAGAGTCTTTTGTTGTATAGAACTTTTATATTTTTATCATCAAGTATCTCAATTCCACCAATTGGTGAATTCCCCTTGCTATGGATATTTTCAATCCTTTCCAAAGAGAAAAAGCTTCTGCTTGATTATTAGTGGTTCTTCTGCTTGATTATTAGTGGTTCATCCGAGTCCCCATGCATATTTGATCTTGATTTCTTCGTCAGGGTGTAATATTAACCCTCCAGATCTTGCCTCCACTCAATTTCCTTTCAAGGCTCCATCGAAAAATAATAATTCTTTCCTCAAGAGCCACACCATTCCCTAAACTTATTCCCTCTACTCTAATTATAATGGGAAGAGTGAAACTATGTGTCTTGAAGTCGTCAACATGATGATATAGTTTGATAGATTATATCTGTTAGGATTCCAAGAAACTCTCCTAGGTTGTAGCTCGGAGATGCCTGGTAACATATAAATTCAACTTATTGTTGCAAATGGATGAATGGAAGGAATGATGCTTGTCCAAGCAAGATAACCACTTCTACTTTACTTAACTCCAAACATGCGTGAACACCCCCAGACTACAAGGCTTTAGACCACCAACTACTCACAGTTTAGGATTGGGTGAACATGGAGAATATTGGCCACACCAGCAGATGCACAAGACCATGTGATGGTCGGCTACAACCAGTAAAGAAGTCTGCAAATCTAATCTACTAATGCACAGATAGGATGACAGCTCTCTACATTGGATGAAGAGAAACCTGAATAACTTATTCAATGATACATGCAAGACTTTAACACAGAGTTAGGATGACAACTACTCTAGTGCTAAACATCAAGAGTTTAGGAATACAGCATATTAGGCATAGCTTGGAAGAGAAGATAAATGGAAAGTGAATTAACAGCAAAAGAAGCTTGTATTAGCTGAAAATGAAGACGAGATGCTACAAGTATCAAAATAGTTACAGTCTCTAGAGGTTGAACCTTACACCAAAACATCAGCCATCAACCCTGATTACATCTTGTTTTTGGGTATATATAGAGTTTCATTACAAAGGCACTTGGCCATTTCAGGTATGGAGGGGTCATAATTGACCCCCAACTGCATTTAAATTCTTGATGGAGTCTCTAAGTGCATTTACTTGTCTCAGTGGGTGAATCTGATCTTCTTGGGTGCTCTATTGTCTTCTCAGGCAGCTAAAGTGTTCGTATCCATGAAGTTCCATAACTGCTAAATGCAATTACACACTCAAGCTTTGTCCTTTTCCTTCTCAGCCATATTGTCTATTAAATGTGGTTGTTGAGGAGCAACTACAACTAGTACTGGTGAGTCGATTGCCTTTGTCCTTTAGGTGCACGGAACGGTCAAGGGACGTGGACTACGTGGCAGATGGATGAGCTGGATGAGGGAGAAAGGTTGGCTGTCGAATCAGGAGGATAGACAACAGAGTTGGCTTGGCGAAGGGTATCGGAGGAGGTGGAAGTGGAGTGAATGTGGTTCGTTGGATCTCAGGCGGACAGATCCAACGGTGGTCAGGCAGTGAAAGTGCACGAAGATTATCGGGTGGGGTCATGAGATGAAGCGGTAAGTGGTATCAGTCGCACCGCTTTTGGGGCATTGGGTGGTAAAGAGTGAGGGTGCATGATTCCATTTGGCGCATGAAATGTGGCAGGGGAGGAGAGAGGAAAACCACTCTCCATCATGCATTAACTTTTCATCGCTTTGTGGACGTGGGGAGAGCGATTGCCATTGGATCTTCGGTGGAGATGATCAGGCAGCGGGGGTTTAATCGCTCAGGTCTCTTTGTCAGACGTGACGAGAGCCATTGGATCGGCAAGTGGCAATCAACGGTTGAGGCTACATGCGATGAGTTTACGAAGGCACAAAGTCATATTGGCACAGTTTTATGAGGTTTTGGGTTTTAGCACTCGGGGCTTAAGAAAGAGGTGTTTTTATATGGTTTTTAACAGAAAATCACGGGAAAGGGAGATGAGGGAGGATGAGCAGGGTAAAGGAGAATGGTGAGAATGACCATTATAGGCATCCTTTGAGCATAACGAATCATAATCAAGCTTATCCCTGACCTTCAATATCAAAGATATGTAGCAGAGATAACACTGGCTCCTTTTGGGGATGAGATCTTCCTTGTGAGGTCTCAAGAACTATAGACTAATGCCTTCTCTGTCAAAACTAGACGAGAAAAATTTCCTAGTGTTCCATTTGGCATGGAGTCTAATTAAGCTTACACTAAAACTGATAAAATTAAATATTTACAATTTTAAGGCCTAAAGACCTTAGATAACATAAACTTTCAAAAATTACCCATTAACAGGGCCATCAAAAGCTGTCTCTCCTTCCATACTTTGCAACATGAAATTATTGCTCCCCTGGATCTGATTGATGACAAAAGGTCCTGTCCATAGAGCATCAAACTTCCCATGATTGCCTTTCTTCTCTGTCAGTGCATCCCACTTAAGAACCAAGTCTCCAACCTGAAAATTGTTTGCTTTTTCCTTTCTATCAAAGGCTTCCTTGATTCTCTTTCGATTTGCTGTGGACTTCTCAACTAGCTGTTCTCTGATTTGATGCACCTTTGCTAAATCAGTGATCCTTTTTGCCATGTCCTCTTCCTCATTCTGCTCTTCTTGCAAGAACTTTGCCACAGGGAGGGTTAACTGAATTGGGAATACAACCTCAATGCCATATACCAGCTTGACTTGAGAATTCCCTGTGGATTTCTTGGTGGTCACTCTGTCAGCCCATAGTGCATACTTGAGCTTAGAATCCCAATTCTTTTTGTTGTCTTCCAACAGCTTTTTAATTATCCTTATCAGGCTCTTGTTGGAAGATTCTGCTAGATCATTTCCTTGAGTGTAGTATGAGGTGGAATGAACTAGCTTAATGCCCATTGAGTCATACATGTCCACCAACTCTTTTTCCCTGAAGGTTTTTGCATTGTCTGTGACTAACTTATATGGATAGCCAAACCTGGTGAAGATATTCTCTGTCAAGAACCTCATGACCACATGGTGATCAACCTTTCTGGTAGGGATGGCATCAATCCATTTAGTGAAGTAACCAGTGGGTACTAAGATCCATCTGTGCTGGCCACTGGAATGTGGATTGATTTCCCCTATGAAATCCAAACCCCACTGCTGAAAAGGGGTACTAGCACGTATTGGCTTTAAGGGTAGGGACTTCAATTGTTGTATCCCTTCAAATCTTTGGCACCTGTCACAAGATTTAACAAATGAAAAGACATCAGAAAATAAGGTGGGCCAATAGTATCCAGCTCTAAGGATCTTATGGGTTGTAGTTTTCCAATAGTGATGCCCTTTGCATATGCTGGAATGAAACTACTGCATAACCTCCATGGATTGTTCTTTGTCTAGACACCTCAAAAGAATCACAGAGGGGTCCCTCCAGTAGAGCAGACTTTCATGAATGCAGTATTTGGCTGCCCTGAGCTTGATAGTTCTGGCTTGGCTTGAACTAAGGCCTAGAGGAACTTCTAGTTTCAACAAGAATTAAGCTATTGTAGAATACCACTCACAATAAGCTAGATTTTCTGCCAATGATTGATTTTTCCCTGGTTCAACTGTCTCTTCTTCTGTCTGACCATCCTTTGAATTCATGCTTATCAAATTCATGTCTAGTATTCTGCAATTTTCTTCATCCATTAATCTAGCAAGGCCCTGGCCTCTGACAAGATTGGTGGGCTTCAATTCTATGTTGAATTCAATAAGCTTTACAATCCATTTAGTCCTTCTTCCATCAACATCTGGATGCATTAGGACATATTTCACTAAAGCAGAGGGGACATATGCAATTACCTTGGAATGCATAATGTAAACTCTAAAAGCTTTCAAAGATTTGATAAGAGCATATGCTTGTTTTTTAATGATATCATACCTCAGCTCAACATCCCTTAAGGTTTTGCTGAAAAATGCCACTAGATGCTCTGAACCTTCCTCATCTGCTTACAACAAAACTGTTGCAAGGGTGTCATTAGAGGCAAATGAAAATATATGGAACTCCTTGCTGTAATTTGGGCTGATCAAAGTAGGAGCTTCCATAATAGCTCCCTTGATGGATTCAAAAGATCTTCTTGCTGCATCAGTCCATTACATTTCTGACCCATTTTTCAACATGGAGATAATGTGTTTTACAAGTTCTGCAAAATTTGGGATAAACCTCCTTACAAAATTTACCTTGCCTAGAAAGGACTGGATATCCTTCTTTGATCTTGGGACAGACAAGTTCTATATTTCTCTTACTCTTTTTGGGTCAATTCTGACTCCTGCAGCCGAAACAACATGTCCTAACAACTTGCCTTCTTCTAAAGCAAACTGTGACTTTTTAGGATTGACTGGAATCCCAAACCTTCTGCACTTCAGAAATACTTTCTTAAAGTGTTGCAAATGGTCTTGATAGCTATTGGAGTACACTGTTATATCATCTAGGTAGATATGGACAAACTTATCCTTCTCTCCTGCAAATGCTATATCCATAGCTCTCTGAAAGGTGGCTCCAACATTCATCAGCCCAAAAGGCATCTTGGAATACATAAAAGTTCCCCAAGGAGTGGTGAATGTAGTCTTCTCTTCATCATCTGGATGCACAACAACCTGGTTATACCCTGAAAATCCGTCCAGGAAAGACATCACTTTGGCTCCTGAGACTTTCTATAGCAAATGCTCCATCTTGGGTAAAGGATAATTGTCTTTCTTAGAGCATTTGTTTAAATTTTTGAAATCAATGCGAAGCTTAATTTCTCCACTTTTCTTCCTCACAACTACCAAGTTGGCTACCCACTTTGAATATCTCAGGGAGACTATGATTTTGGCAGCCAAGAACCTCTTGATTTCTTTTTCAATCAGAAAGAGGAGCAAAGGATTTATGGGCCTCAGTTTTTCTTTAAAAGGGATAGTGTCTTTCTCTAAAGGAATTTTATGCTGGATGATCTTTTTGTCATACGTTTTCAGGTCACTATATTCCTAGGCAAAAACATCAGCAAATTGCTTCATTAAATTACAGTACTCAGGACTTTGGGCAGCAGATAGATGGGTGGACAGATTTATGTATCTTGGATGCTCTGGACTCCCTATGTTCTGCTTATAGACTGCAGATTGATCTTCTTTTTGGGCAGCCTTATAAGGCACATCATTCTGGTCAAACAACCTTTCTAGGGGAACTAGACCTTTAGGTATCTGATTGCTGGGCAGCTGGACAACGCTATCTTTTCCAATTTTGTTTCTAAGTTGGGGCTAGGGGTTTTTCTTCAAAGCTTAATTCTCTTCATCAATTTTCATTTCAAAGAATTCATCAATGACTTGAAGAAACCTTTTTACCTCATCATCATCCTCAAAAACTTTCCAATGCTGGACATTATCAGGTAAGGATGGTCTATATTTCATCTGAACTTCATAAACTAGTCTGGGAGGCATAGGAGGGATAAACATGCTAGCAGACATAGCAAGGGAATCAACAAAATGATTCTTTACTCTAGGGATATATGAGATACAAAAACTATCAAAAGAATATTTAAGTCTCCATACCTCATCTCTATATGCTTTCATCCTTGGGTGCTTTGCTTGAAATGTTTTGTTCACTTGTTGAATGATGAGATCAGCATCTCCAAACACCTTTATGTTTCTGATTCCTCTACCTTTAGCTACGTTAAGGCCCAATATCAGAGCCTCATACTTTGATATATTATTGGTGACTTGGAAAGCCAGCTTAAAAGACAGATGTGTGCTTTCTTGTTTTGGAGATATCAGTAGCACCCCTGCTCTTGCAGTTTTCCTTGAACATGCTCCATAAAAAAAAATCTCCCAAACCTAACTTCCTTGCTCTCCCGTGGCTCGGAATATTGGTTTCTTGAGCTACAACGAGGCCTTCTGGGATTCTTCAATTTGGAGAATACATGCTCCAAAGTCAGTGTCCGTGTAGATAGGATGATTAGAAGGATTCTTCTCATCACTGATGGTGTATGCTAGTTGTGCCTCTCTATATAATCTCATGCTTTCTCCCCCAAGCACTGGGACAATGGCATAAGATAGATCATTTTGTAATGTCCCACCTAGTCTCTTAATCCACCCTCTGGACAACAACATGCCAAACTTAGGGGGGACATCTGCTACCATAATGTCCATCATCATGCTCTTCATGGGCAGTTGAGTTAGGGTAATAGGTAAATCTTTGATCAACCCCAGACATTTCACCGTTCTTGAATCAAAGGAGAATAGATCATGATAAGGTCTGGTAATATCAAGGCTTAACTCTTCCATGATAGCTTTGGGCATCAGGTTGTGGCTGGCCCCTGTGTCCAGCAGGCAACTGTGGAGGATTTTGTCATGAATGGTCAAAGAGACATAAAATGATGGGGAATTATCATCAGCAGGTTCGGTCAATGGGCTAAGCACAAATGTGGGTTATTCATTTTGTAAATTGACATAGTCAGTGGAGGCTTGCGTGCCTTTAAGCTCAAGAGCATCAAGGATAGGCTTTCTAAGAACTTCGCTCTTTGCAAGTGCTATCAGAGGCACATATATTTTTAACTTCTGGACTTTTGATTCAAAGATGAAAGGGGAAGGGGACTTGTCAGGAACTTTTACCTCTTGAGCTGGTGCTTTGAGGATGACTGGGTCAGCTGCTAGCCTTTTCTATTTGATGTTTTGATGGTCTATGGGGACAACAACTCTTTGGACAGGATTCTCCTTGACATTGCTTGGGCTTGACCTCAGATTATACCTTTGATGTTCATCAGTTTGCAGAACAGCCTCTCTATCCCACTCTTCACTGGTTTGGCCCTGGAGTGTAAAGATTCTTCATAGGTAGCCAATGTCAAGAAGGAAACACTACCCTTATTTTCCATTCAATGAATTTCATCCTCTTCTTCAAACTGCTCCTCCTCCATGACTACATTTTGGAAAGGAGCCTTAACCTTTTGTTCTTTACCAGCTTCTTTACCCCTCTGAATGATCTGTGATTGTTCATTTGCTCTTCTGAATGGATTTGGGTTTCTTGGAGCAAATGTGTTTGGAAGCCTTGCCTTTCCAGAGCTCTGCTCAACCTTCAACTTAGATATTTCAGCAGCCAATGACTCTATCATTTTAGTCATTTTGTCTAATTTAGGTTCTAAAGATGAAGCAGAGGAAGAAGAAGCCTCACCTCTCTACCTCCTTCTATCAATATGACCTTTGAGCTTTTCTGCGGCCATAATATTGGATTCTACTTCTAGGGTTGCATCCTGCATTTCAACTAGAGTGGCACATCTTCTTTCTCTCAATAGCAGGCAAAACTCAGAGTCAAAAGCATTGGCATAAGTGATTTTGGCAGAGGTGTGGGTAGGCTTTACTTCAGCTAGTATTTTACTATACATATGATTGAATCTTTTATTCAAATCAGACAACGATTCCCCATTTTCCCTCTTGAGGCTTCCAAACTCAGTATGGTAATACAACAGGTCTTTTTTGTCTCCCCAATGCTTCAAAAACACATCATCTAATGCTTCAATGTCTGCTACGGATCTAGGGGCCAATTCTCTGAACCACTTTCTAGCCTCTCCATCAAGGCTTTGGACAAATACTCTCATCCACACATCATCCTCACTGATATCTAGGTTATCAGCATAACAATAAAAAGATTCAAGGTTCTCTTCAGCTGTTACCCCCTCTGTACCAGTGAACTTAGGAATGTATCTCTAGTATTTTCCTACAGGCATGGTATTCAAAGGAATAGACAAGACCAGGGGTCAATACCTAGCCGCTATGATTGTTTCCATCTTTGTGGGTGCTTGTTGGCCTGCCATGACTGGGATAGATGGAAGAGTACTGGTCATTTGGATGACAGAAGGCTGAGAAATGAATGACAAGGATAAAGGAAAATGATGGATAGTATGAGAGGCTTTCTTTGGACTGAAATCCAAAGGGGAGCTTAATGAACAAGGAGCTTTATGAATCTCTGAGGGTATTTCTTTGCTAATAATGCCAGGCTCAATATCTTCGAACTTTACGTTCTCAGCTATAATCTTCTCTTGCAGAGATACATAAGAATGTTTAGGCTTACTTGATCCTGATACTCCTTTCTGTGATGTTCTTCTTTGCTTAACGATCTTCTCAGGGTCAGGCACTGGGTCAGCTGGTGATTTCTGAGGATTTCTTTGAGTATGCCTTACAAACTGAGCCAGAACTATAATTTGGAGTTGCCACTAGGTTGGTCCTCCAGTAGAGTCACCAGATAGATGATTACAACTAGAAATGTGTCCAAACTTTGTCTATCATCAAAGCTGGAACTGTGTTGTTCTCCTAGGGAAGCTAAGCGTCAATCTCCTCTCCCTGGAAACGACACCAATTATGTTAGGATTCCAAGAAACTATCCTAGTTTGTAGCTCAGAGATGCCTGGTAACATATAAATTCAACTTATTGTTGCAAATGGATGAATGGAAGGAATGATTCTTGTCCAAGCTAGATAACTAATTCTACTTTTCTTAACTCTAGACATGCATGAACACCGGCAGACTATAAGGATTTAGGCCACCAACTACTCATAGTTTAGGATTGGGTGAACATGGAGAATACTAATCACACCAACAGATGCACAAGACCATGTGAATGCTGGCTGCAACTAGTAAATAAGTCTGCAAATCTAATCTACTAATGCACAAACAGGATGACAGCTCTCTGGCACCAAATGAAGAGAAACTTGAATAAGTTATTCAATGATACATGCAAGACTTTAACACAGTGATAGGATGACAGCTAGTCTAGTGCTAAACATCAAGAGTTCAGGAATACAACATATCAGGCAGAGCTTGGAAGAGAATATAAATGGAAAGTGAGAAATTAACAACAAAAGAAGCTTGTATTAGCTAAAAATGAAGACGCGATGTTGCAAGTATCAAAATAGTTACAGTCTCCAGAAGTTGAACCTTACACCAAAACATCAACCATCAACCCTGATTACATCTTGTTTGTGGGTATATATAGAGTTTCATTAGAAAGGCACTTGGCCATTTTAGGTATGGAGGGGTCATAATTGACCAACAGCTGCATTTAACTGCTTGATGGAGTCTCTGAGTGCGTTTACTTGTCTCAGTGGGTGAATCTGATCTTCTCGGGTTCTCTGTTGTCTTCTCAGGCCGCTGGAATGTTCGTATCCATGAAGTTTCATAATTGCTAAATGCAGTTACTTGCTCAAGCTCTATCCTTTTCCTTCTCAGCCATACTATCTGTTAAATGTGGTTGTTGAGGAGCAACTGCAACTAGTACTAGTGAGCCGATTGCCTTCGACCTTTGGGTGCATAGAATTGTCAAGGGACGTGGACTGTGTGGCGAATGGACGAGTTGGATGAGGGAGAAAGGCCGGTCATTGGATCAGGAGGATAGATGACGGAGATGGCTTGGTGAAGGGTATTGGAGGAGGTGGAAGTGGAGCGAACGTGGGCCGTTGGATCTCAGGCGGACAAATCCAATGGTGGTGGGGCGGCAAAAGCGCACGGTGGTTATTGGGCAGGGTCATGAGATGAAGTGGTAAGCAGTATTAGTCGCACCGCCTTCAGGGCATTGGGCAGTAAAGAGTGAGGGTGTGCAATTCCATTCAGCGCGTGATGCGTGGCGGTGGAGGAGAGAGGAAAACCACTCTCCATCGCGCGTTAACTTTTCATCGCTTTGTGGACACGGGGAGAGTGACTTCCATTGGATCTTCGATGGAGATGATCGGGCGGCGGGGGTTTAATCGCGCGGGTCTGTTTGTCAAGCACGGTGAGAGCCATTGGATCACAGCGACTGAGGGTATGGATGACGAGTTTACAAAGGCACAAAGTCGTATGGGTGAGGTTTTATGAGGTTTTGGGTTTTAGCTTTCGGGGCTTAAGAAATAGTGGTTTTTATATGGTTTTTAAGAGAAAAGCATGGGAAAGGGAGATGAAGGGAGGATGAGCAGGGTAAAGGAAAATGGTGAGAACAACCATTATAGGCCTCCTTTGAGCATAACCAATCACAATCAAGCTTATCCCTGACCTTCAATATCAAAGATATGTAGCAGAGCTAACAATATCCAATCCCTTTCTTGAGGTGATAGATCTTCCAAGTGGAAAGGATCAAATCTTCTTGAGGATAATACTTCAAATAACAACTGCAAATATTTCATGGCAAAAGACATGGGATTGGGTTTAGAATTATTAAAAATTGCTTGATTGCGCACAATCAAAATGGACAAAGAGATGTCCTTTGACAAGGAAATCCAACATCAGATTCTCATGGAATTAGATTTATGATTCCAAAGATAGAGATTCCTCCAATTTTCAAAAATATCTATCTAATTCATCATAATATTATGAATATGTTTGATTGGTTTTCAGGCACAGTTCTAGACAACTTTAGAGAAAGAACACTGTAACAAGACAAGCTCAATATCCTCCTCTGCTACTTGGAAAAAGGAACATCTTGAAGGACCTTATATATTTCTGGATTTTAAGTTTTCTTCCTTCAGAATTTTCCCATGGACCAAGTCCCAAAAAAATATATTGACTTTAGGTAAACCATAATTATTAAAAAATTCCCCCCATATCTTACATCTAGGCGGATGGGGAAGTTGGGAGATAAGTTATTCATATCCTTCCTTGACTGTGTAGTAAGGATTATTTCTACCCATCCATATTCTTCTATCAATTTTGTTGGTAGCCACTTCTGCATACCCTTTTAGAGATTTTGTAAATGCAAGCCATCAATTAGAGAGGTGAGATGGAAGGTTGGGGCATAACCATCCTACCCGTAATCCTTTTTGGTCCCATTCAGATATATCTGCAAGCCTTTGAAAGCCTTGTGCTTCCATCCCGACTACCAGATCCTAGAATTCCATATCAAAGGAAGAGGAAGGGACATGATTGTTTCAAATATGAGTATGCCTCCCATTCCCAAAATGCCATCCTAACCATTGTAATACGATTGGGGCCGCTTCTTTACGTAAATTCCTGTTGAAGCCTCAAAAATTGTTCCGAAAACATGGGGGAAAAACACCCAGTCGGGACCTTGAAAGCAACTTCTTTTCCATTTGGTATAGTGGCTCTGACTCAGGATAATGGGACCAGTTTCCGAGAAAGGGTTGATTTGATAATGCTAATGGGATGATATAGGATGTAACATGAAATGGTTCAGCTAAGTGTAATCTAATCTAACTACTAAACACATGCATATATCTTAATCTAACATTATCTAATTAAATATAACCAGGAATAAAATACAATATGCAATCTACAGTGATGTCTTACAACAATTGGTTAAAAAGATCATTCAACTACCAAAAGAAATGAAATCATTTAACGATAATTGTTTTGGATAAATAGTTAGAGAAAACAATTGAGAGAAATATATCACATATAAATATCTTTTTTGTATTCAAAAATGGAATCAGAGCTAACATCATAGAGAAGTGCAATAATGCAAAACTATTATTCTGACATTCATACATAAAACAATTAATAGAAGAAGTATCTCTTAATACATAAATAAAACATAATCATATGATAAAAGTACCATATATGATAAGTCGTGCTCATATGCTTCAGAAATATTGGCCCAATTTCATTTAGGTCCAACACATTCTAAGAGTACACAAGTGCATTTCAGTAGAGCATGCTAGATATTTAAAGAAAATAGATAATGTTCCATTCATTTCATCAAGACCTCCTCAAAGGTACAGAAGTGTAATGTCTTGAAAAGTGTTTTTGATAAAACTTCTGGACCCCTCTCTAAATGCATGAGAGGGGTTTAAATACTAAAATATATGTCTCAAAATAGATCATTACAAAAATAGTTGAGGAGGTTTCAAACAAACTTCCTTATAATGGGAAAAACTAAAACTAAAACTAAAATAAATTAATGACTAGATCCTTTGAACGTGACCTCTAAGGTTGTAATATCAATGATTGGCTTGAGCTGATTGTAGATTCAGTTCGCTGATTGTAGATTTTAACTACCCAAAAAATATGGCATCTATCAATTTTGTCCCCATCTTTTGTGTAGAGGTTGTTAAACACCTCAGATTCATCCACTGGTTGTGTGGTTTTACTAGAAATTGGTAGTATGTCTCCAAATTCAGGTTGGTTAGCTGTTTAATAGCCTCTTCCTTTTCATGCATTGTATGTTTCCATTGCTACTCTAGTTGATTGACATTTGGTAGAAAACCTTATACACACTCTTTGAAAAAATTGGCACCATGAAGGTTTTTATTTACTGCCTCTATTATGCTGCTTGTTGCTCCTCTTGCTATCGTTGTGGCCCTTTACTCCCGTTTCAACTAAGAATCCCAATCTGTAAACAAAATATCTTTGTGATACTCCTCCAGCTTTGGTAGGTCAGCCTTTCTTCCATCCTCTCATTTTTTCCAGGTGATAAATTCAGAAACCCTTTTGTGGATTTCTTTGTACTCAAGCCTCATATCAATTACTTGGTTAGTTAATTTATCACTCGTCTCACAGTAAGGATTTGTTTGCCATATTTTCTGGTAGAATACTTCTTCTTTTTGCATTAGTAGGGAATTGAGGTTGACTACTTTGATGAATTCGTCAATTTCCGGGTTGTCTTTGAATTTATCCATGATGGCTTGTATTTGAAAATCCTTTTCTGCTAAGCTGGCTTGGTGCTGTATCCTCATTTGCTCGAATTCTCTTTGAAGTAGGGATACCTGTAATTATGCTTGCTGATTAGCTTTTTCTTGGGCTAATTATTGCTCTAGCAACAAAATTTTCTATTCCTCTTCATCTAAAAACATTCGGACTTCTGTTGCCTTGTCGATGGTGGTTGTGGCATAAGCTCCTACGAACTGCGACAACTTTGTGAGATTCTCTGATGGGTCAATAGGCATGTCCTTCCACACAATATCCATTGGTTCATTCTCCAAAGTCGTAACAGCAGTAGTGTCTAGTTTCCTTTTCTTCCTTTGTCTTTTCACTATAACCTTGTGGGTAGGACTGTAGAATATATCTATTGGAAGTATTTCCTCAATTCTTAAGGCAATTTCAAAAGTAGGAACAATAGGAATAATCTCAATATCCTGGGTACCTATAGCTTCTTCCCCTATTTTGTTTCTAGATTTGCTTTATGTTGCGTTTTCTTGGGAGTTTGTAGTTCAGAGAATTGCTCAAGATTTATGTATGTATGTAGCCTTTTATTGAACTTCTCCCATTCTTGTTCCAAGTCAATGGTTGAAGCTTTTCCTAAATGACTTGAAGTAGAAGCAACGTCTGTCTACTTCTTTGCTAAGGCCTGCTCGGATGTCTCCTCTATACTTTCATCTGTGTCTTTCTCAGACTCTTTATTTGTATTTCCTCCATTTTAATATTGTCGCTCTGAGTGCTCTAACTCATGAATCAACTTTTCTTGGGTTTCTTCTTTAGAATTTGTTATGAAACCAACTCAAGAGGAGATAGAAAAGATAGATCAACGCCTTAGAATTCAGCCTCTTCGAGGGGGCAACCTCCTTTACATTACATAAATGAACAATTCTTGGATGATACAAATGAAAATACCTCCTTTCTATATATAGGAGTCTAAGGGATCATAACATAATATTAGAGCCGACAAAACAATAATAATGTAAGGGCACAATAATAACAATAGTGGGCTTCTATGGGGCACAATAGTAACAATATGGGCACTACATGGGTACATCAATATAATAAGTGGGTTGTACTAATAACAATAAGGGGTTACACTAGTAGTATAGGCGCCTAACATGCCCCTCTCCTTCAAAAAGTGTTGTCCTCAATGCTTGAGTAGTTCTTGATGCTTTTGTATCAAATTGTTGTCCTCCCATGTGGAATCTTTAGTGGGTAAATTCTTCCACTTGATGAATTGATTTCGTAGCCATCGAGTTCTTGTTTCTGTGACTGCTCCAGGTTCCAATATGGTTTTTCCTTCCTCTTCAATTTCTAGCAATATTGTTTGAATTGGGATCTTTTGCAACTTTTGAATAAGTGGACATACTTCTTC